>JAUJYP020000128.1:0-124398 GCA_030674075.2 Linum usitatissimum | reverse complement strand
GAGGGATTGGTCAATCAAGCTCGACAGTGCTCTTTGGCCCTTTCGAATTTCCTTCAAGACTCCTATCGATCGGCACCTCACCTTGTCGATTATTTTATGGTAAGGCTTGTCATTTATCAACAAATTTCGAGCATATACCTTTATGGGCGATGAAGCAACTATATATTGTTGGTA
The DNA here is from genome assembly GCA_030674075.2 of Linum usitatissimum. NCBI lineage: Eukaryota > Viridiplantae > Streptophyta > Magnoliopsida > Malpighiales > Linaceae > Linum > Linum usitatissimum. The sequence continues at coordinate 124,224 of JAUJYP020000128.1, read as the reverse complement.
GTCTTGCGAACTTTTAGAAATAAAGTACCAACTACTAAAGTTGGCGGAATAATGGTTCCATGCATTAGACAAAGCATACTATTATATAAAGAGAAACACAATGATGCTAAGGTGCCGGTAAAGTACATGCCATGAGTTCTCACTCATTTCGACGCCCTTCTCTAAGTCATAAGCGATATGGGTACTCGCCGGAGAATCTTCAAACGAGTTTTCCAACTAACTAGAATAACTCATTTATTGATCATCGCTTAGCAACCCCATGCAAGCAGTCTGGAGGAAGTGAATAATCATGAGCTCGAGCTGATTCTTGGAAATATGATGGAACAATCTCTGAGGGATTTGTCAATCAAGCTCGATGAGGCTCTTTGGCCCTTTCGAATTGCCTTCAAGACTCCTATCGATCGGCACTTCACCTTGTCGACTAATTTATGGTAAGGCATGTCATTTATCAATCAGCCTTAAGCATAAACCTTTATGGGCGATAAAGAAATTAAATATTGTTGCTAGTCATGCAGCTTTAGAAATAAAGTACCAACTACTGGTTGGCGGAATACTGGTTCCATGCATTAGACAGCGTACTATTATATAAAGAGAAACATAATGATGCTAAGCTGTTTGTAAAGTACATGCCATGAGTTCTCACTCATTTCGATGCCCTTCTCTAAGTCATAAGCGATTGGGGTACTCGGTTCGTAGTATCTTCAAACGAGTTTTCCAACTAACTAGAATAACTCATTTATTGATCATCGCATAGCAACCCCATGCAAGCAGTCTGGAGGAAGTGACGAATCATGAGCTCGAGCTGATTCTTGGAAAGATGATGGAACAATCTCTTAGGGATTGGTCAATCAAGCTCGATGAGGCTCTTTGGCCCTTTCGAATTGCCTTCAAGACTCATATCGATCGGCACTTCACCTTGTCGACTATTTTATGGTAAGGCATGTCATTTATCAGTCAGCCTTAAGCATAAATCTTTATGGGCGATAAAGAAACTAAATATTGTTGCTAGTCTTGCAGCTTTAGAAATAAAGTACCAACTACCGGTTGGCGGAATACCGGTTCCATGCATTAGATAATGTACTATTATATAAAGAGAAACATAATGATGCTAAGGTCGCTTGTAAAGTACATGCCATGAGTTCTCACTCATTTCAATGCCCTTCTCTAAGTCATAAACGATTGGGGTACTCGAGCTTCGAGTATTTTCAAACGAGTTTTCAAACTAACTATAATAACTCATTTATTGATCATCGCTTAGCAACCCCATGCAAGCAGTCTGGAGGAAGTGACGAATCATGAGCTCGAGCTGATTCTTGGAAAGATGATGGAACAATCTCTTAGGGATTGGTCAATCAAGCTCGATGAGGCTCTTTGGCCCTTTCGAATTGCCTTCAAGACTCATATCGATCGGCACTTCACCTTGTCGACTAATTTATGGTAAGGCATGTCATTTATCAATCAGCCTTAAGCATAAACCTTTATGGGCGATAAAGAAATTAAATATTGTTGCTAGTCATGCAGCTTTAGAAATAAAGTACCAACTACTGGTTGGCGGAATACTGGTTCCATGCATTAGACAGCGTACTATTATATAAAGAGAAACATAATGATGCTAAGCTGCTTGTAAAGTACATGCCATGAGTTCTCACTCATTTCGATGCCCTTCTCTAAGTCATAAGCGATTGGGGTACTCAGTTTCGAGTATCTTCAAACGAGTTTTCCAACTAACTAGAATAACTCATTTATTGATCATCGCATAGCAACCCCATGCAAGCGATCCGGAGGAAGTGACGAATCATGAGCTCGAGCCGATTCTTGGAAAGATGATGGAACAATCTCTTAGGGATTGGTCAATCAAGCTCGATGAGGCTCTTTGGCCCTTTCGAATTGCCTTCAAGACTCATATCGATCGGCACTTCACCTTGTCGACTATTTTATGGTAAGGCATGTCATTTATCAGTCAGCCTTAAGCATAAATCTTTATGGGCGATAAAGAAACTAAATATTGTTGCTAGTCTTGCAGCTTTAGAAATAAAGTACCAACTACTGGTTGGCGGAATACTGGTTCCATGCATTAGACAGCGTACTATTATATAAAGAGAAACATAATGATGCTAAGCTGCTTGTAAAGTACATGCCATGAGTTCTCACTCATTTCAATGCCCTTCTCTAAGTCATAAACGATTGGGGTACTCAGTTTCAGAGTATTTTCAAACGAGTTTTCAAACTAACTATAATAACTCATTTATTGATCATCGCTTAGCAACCCCATGCAAGCGATCTGAGGAAGTGACGAATCATGAGCTCGAGCCGATTCTTGGAAAGATGATCGAACATTCTTTGATGGATTGGTCAATCAAGCCGGGATGAGGCTCTTTGTGCCTTTCGAACTGCCTTCATGACTCCTATCAATTGGCACTTCACCTTGTCGACTTATTTATGGTAAGGCTAGTCATTTATCAATCAACCTTGAGCGTAAACCATTATGGGAGATGAAGCCACTAAATAAGAATGCTAGTCTTGTAGCTTTAGAAAGAAAGTACCAAGTACTGAAGCCGGAGGAGTACGAGATTCCATGCATTAAAAAGCGTAGTATTGTATAAAGAGACAGGTAATGATGCTAAGGTGCCGGCAAAGTTCATGCCATGGCTTCTAACTCATTTCGACGCCCCTCTCTTGGTCATCGCCGATCGGGGTACTCGCTTTTAGAGTATTTTCAAACGTGTTTTCAAACTAACTAGAATAACTCATTTATTGATCATCGCATAGAAACCCCATGCAAGCAGTATGGAGGAAGTGACGAATCATGAGCTCGAGCTCATTATTGGAAAGATGATGGAACAATCTCTGAGGGATTGGTTAATCAAGCTCGATCATGCTCTTTGGCCCTTTCGAATTTCCTTCAAGACTCCTATCGATCGGCACTTCACGTTGTCGACTATTTTATGGTAAGGCTTGTCATTTATCAGTCAGCCTTGAGCATATACCTTTATGGGCGATGAAGCAACTAAATATTGTTGGTATTCTTGCAGATTTAGAAAAAAAGTACCAACTACTAAAGTTGGCGGAATAATGGTTCCATGCATTAGACAGCATACTATTATATAAAGAGAAACATAATGATGCTAAGGTGCTGGTAAAGTACATGCCATGAGTTCTCACTCATTTCGACGCCCTTCTCTAAGTCATAAGCGATATGGGTACTCAGTTTTAGAGTATCTTCAAAGGAGTTTTCCAACTAACTAGAATAACTCATTTATTGATCATCGCATAGCAACCCCATGCAAGCGCTTGAGGAAGTGACGAATCATGAGCTCGAGCTGATTCTTGGAAAGATGATGGAACAATCTCTGAGGGATTGGTCAATCAACCTCGATGAGGCTCTTTGGCCCTTTCGAATTGCCTTCAAGACTCCTATCGATCGGCACTTCACCTTGTCGACTATTTTATGGTAAGGCATGTCATTTATCAGTCAGCCTTAAGCATAAACCTTTATGGACGATAAAGAAACTAAATATTGTTGCTAGTCTTGCAGCTTTAGAAATAAAGTACCAACTACTGGTTGGCGGAATACTGGTTCCATGCATTAGACAGCATACTATTATATAAAGAGAAACATAATGATGCTAAGCTGCTTGTAAAGTACATGCCATGAATTCTAACTCATTTCGATGCCCTTCTCTAAGTCATAAGCGATTGGGGTACTCAGTTTCAGAGTATCTTCAAACGAGTTTTCCAACTAACTACAATAACTCATTTATTGATCATCGCATAGCAACCCCATGCAAGCAGTCTGGAGGAAGTGACGAATCATGAGCTCGAGCTGATTCTTGGAAAGATGATGGAACAATCTCTGAGGGATTGGTCAATCAAGCTCGATGAGGCTCTTTGGCCCTTTCGAATTGCCTTCAAGACTCCTATCGATCGGCACTTCACCTTGTCGACTATTTTATGGTAAGGCATGTCATTTATCAGTCAGCCTTAAGCATAAACCTTTATGGGCGATAAAGAAACTAAATATTGTTGCTAGTCTTGCAGCTTTAGAAATAAAGTACCAACTACTGGTTGGCGGAATACTGGTTCCATGCATTAGACAGCGTACTATTATATAAAGAGAAACATAATGATGCTAAGCTGCTTGTAAAGTACATGCCATGAGTTCTCACTCATTTCGATGCCCTTCTCTAAGTCATAAGCGATTGGGGTACTCAGTTTCAGAGTATTTTCAAACGAGTTTTCAAACTAACTATAATAACTCATTTATTGATCATCGCTTAGCAACCCCATGCAAGCAGTCTGGAGGAAGTGACGAATCATGAGCTCGAGCTGATTCTTGGAAAGATGATCGAACATTCTTTGATGGATTGGTCAATCAAGCTGCATGAGGCTCTTTGGGCCTTTCGAACTGCCTTCAAGACTCCTATCAATTGGCACTTCACCTTGTCGACTTATTTATGGTAATGCTAGTCATTTATCAATCAACCTTGAGCGTAAACCATTATGGGAGATGAAGCCACTAAATTAGAATGCTAGTCTTGCAGCTTTAGAAAGAAAGTACCAAGTACTGAAGCTGGAGGAGTACAGATTCCATGCATTAAAAAGCGTAGTATTGTATAAAGAGAAAGGTAATGATGCTAAGGTGCTGGAAAAGTTCATGCCATGGCTTCTAACTCATTTCGACGCCCCTCTCTTGGTCATCAGCGATCGGGGTACTCGGCTTTTAGAGTATTTTCAAACGTGTTTTCAAACTAACTAGAATAACTCATTTATTGATCATCGCATAGAAACCCCATGCAAGCAAGATGGAGGAAGTGACGAATCATAGGCTCGAGTTCATTATTGGAAAGATGATGGAACAATCTCTGAGGGATTGGTCAATCAAACTCGATCAGGCTCTTTGGCCCTTTCGAATTTCCTTCAAGACTCCTATCGATCGGCACCTCACCTTGTCGATTATTTTATGGTAAGGCTTGTCATTTATCAGTCAGCCTTGAGCATATACCTTTATGGGCGATGAAGTCACTAAATAAGAATGCTAGTCTTGCAGCTTTAGAAAGAAAGTACCAAGTACTGAAGCTGGAGGAGTACAGATTCCATGCATTAAAAAGCGTAGTATTGTATAAAAAGAAATGTAATGATGCTAAGGTGCTGGCAAAGTTCATGCCATGGCTTCTAACTCATTTCGACGCCCCTCTCTTGGTCATCAGCGATTGGGGTACTCAGTTTTAGAGTATTTTCAAATGTGTTTTCAAACTGACTAGAATAACTCATTTATTGATCATCGCATAGAAACCCCATGCAAGCAGTATGGAGGAAGTGACGAATCATGAGCTCGAGCTCATTATTCGAAAGATGATGGAACAATCTCTGAGGGATTGGTCAATCAAGCTCGATGAGGCTCTTTGGCCCTTTCGAATTGCCTTCAAGACTCCTATCGATCGGCACTTCACCTTGTCGACTATTTTATGGTAAGGCCTGTCATTTATCAGTCAGCCTTAAGCATAAACCTTTATGGGCGATGAAGCAACTAAATATTGTTGGTAGTCTTGCAGCTTTAGAAATAAAGTACCAACTACTGGTTGGCGGAATACCGGTTCCATGCATTAGACAAGCCGTACTATTATATAAAGAGAAACATAATGATGCTAAGTCGCTTGTAAAGTACATGCCATGAGTTCTCACTCATTTCGATGCCCTTCTCTAAGTCATAAACGATTGGGGTACTCGCTTTCGAGTATTTTCAAACGAGTTTTCAAACTAACTATAATAACTCATTTATTGATCATCGCTTAGCAACCCCATGCAAGCAAGCCTGGAGGAAGTGACGAATCATGAGCTCGAGCCGATTCTTGGAAAGATGATCGAACATTCTTTGATGGATTGGTCAATCAAGCTGGATGAGGCTCTTTGGGCCTTTCGAACTGCCTTCATGACTCCTATCAATTGGCACTTCACCTTGTCGACTTATTTATGGTAAGGCTAGTCATTTATCAATCAACCTTGAGCGTAAACCATTATGGGAGATGAAGCCACTAAATAAGAATGCTAGTCTTGTAGCTTTAGAAAGAAAGTACCAAGTACTGAAGCTGGAGGAGTACAGATTCCATGCATTAAAAAGCGTAGTATTGTATAAAGAGACAGGTAATGATGCTAAGGTGCTGGCAAAGTTCATGCCATGGCTTCTAACTCATTTCGACGCCCCTCTCTTGGTCATCAGCGATCGGGGTACTCAGTTTTAGAGTATTTTCAAACGTGTTTTCAAACTAACTAGAATAACTCATTTATTGATCATCGCATAGAAACCCCATGCAAGCAGTATGGAGGAAGTGACGAATCATAGGCTCGAGTTCATTATTGGAAAGATGATGGAACAATCTCTGAGGGATTGGTCAATCAAGCTCGATCAGGCTCTTTGGCCCTTTCGAATTTCCTTCAAGACTCCTATCGATCGGCACCTCACCTTGTCGATTATTTTATGGTAAGGCTTGTCATTTATCAGTCCTTGAGCATATACCTTTATGGGCGATGAAGCAACTATATATTGTTGGTAGTCTTGCAGCTTTAGAAATAAAGTACCAACTACTAAAGTTGGCGGAATAATGGTTCCATGCATTAGACAGCATACTATTATATAAAGAGAAACACAATGATGCTAAGGTGCTGGTAAAGTACATGCCATGAGTTCTCACTCATTTCGACGCCCTTCTCTAAGTCATAAGTGATATGGGTACTCAGTTTCAGAGTATCTTCAAACGAGTTTTCCAACTAACTAGAATAACTCATTTATTGATCATCGCTTAGCAACCCCATGCAAGCAGTTTGGAGGAAGTGACGAATCATGAGCTCGAGCTGATTCTTGGAAAGATGATGGAACAATCTCTGAGGGATTGGTCAATCAAGCTCGATGAGGATCTTTGGCCCTTTCGAATTGCCTTCAAGACGCCTATCGATCGACACTTCACCTTGTCGACTATTTTATGGTAAGGCTTGTCATTTATCAGTCAGCCTTGAGCATAAACCTTTATGGGAGATGAAGCAACTAAATATGGTTGCTAGTCTTGCAGCTTTAGAAATAAAGTACCAACTACTGGTTGGCGGAATACTGGTTCCATGCATTAGACAGCGTACTATTATATAAAGAGAAACATAATGATGCTAAGGTGCTGGTAAAGTACATGCCATGAATTCTCACTCATTTCGACACCCTTCTCTAAGTCATAAGCGATTGGGGTACTCAGTTTCAGAGTATTTTCAAACGAGTTTTCAAACTAACTATAATAACTCATTTATTGATCATCGCTTAGCAACCCCATGCAAGCAGTCTGGAGGAAGTGACGAATCATGAGCTCGAGCTAATTCTTGGAAAGATGATCGAACATTCTTTGATGGATTGGTCAATCAAGCTGGATGAGGATCTTTGGGCCTTTCGAACTGCCTTCAAGACTCCTATCAATTGGCACTTCACCTTGTCGACTATTTTATGGTAAGGCTAGTCATTTATCAATCAACCTTGAGCGTAAACCATTATGGGAGATGAAGCCACTAAATAAGAATGCTAGTCTTGCAGCTTTAGAAAGAAAGTACCAAGTACTGAAGCTGGAGGAGTACAGATTCCATGCATTAAAAAGCGTAGTATTGTATAAAAAGAAAGGTAATAATGCTAAGGTGCTGGCAAAGTTCATGCCATGGCTTCTAACTCATTTCGACGCCCCTCTCTTGGTCATCAGCGATCGGGGTACTCAGTTTTAGAGTATTTTCAAACGTGTTTTCAAACTAACTAGAATAACTCATTTATTGATCATCGCATAGAAACCCCATGCAAGCAGTCTGGAGGAAGTGACGAATCATGAACTCGAGCTGATTCTTGGAAAGATGATCGAACAATCTCTGAGGGATTGGTCAATCAAGCTCGATGAGGATCTTTGGCCCTTTCGAATTGCCTTCAAGACGCCTATCGATCGGCACTTCACCTTGTCGACTATTTTATGGTAAGGCTTGTCATTTATCACTCGGCCTTGAGCTTAAACCTTTATGGGAGATGAAGCAACTAAATATGGTTGCTAGTCTTGCAAGCTTTAGATATAAAGTACCAACTACTAGAGTTGGCGGAATACAGGTTCCATGCATTAGACAGCGTACTATTATATAAAGAGAAACATAATGATGCTAAGGTGCTGGTAAAGTACATGCCATAAGTTCTCACTCATTTCGATGCCCTTCTCTAAGTCATAAGCGATTGGGGTACTCGCCTTTAAGAGTATTTTCAAACGAGTTTTCAAACTAACTAGAATAACTCATTTATTGATGATCGCTTAGCAACCCCATGCAAGCAAGCCTGGAGGAAGTGACGAATCATGAGCTCGAGCTGATTCTTTGAAAGATGATGGAACAATCGCTGCGGGATTGGGCAATCAAGCTCGATCAGGCTCTTTGGCCCTTTCGAATTGCCTTCAAGACTTCTATCGATCGGCACTTCACCTTGTCGACTATTTTATGGTAAGGCTAGTCATTTATCAATCAACCTTGAGCGTAAACCATTATGGGAGATGAAGTCACTAAATAAGAATGCTAGTCTTGCAGCTTTAGAAAGAAAGTACCAAGTACTGAAGCCGGAGGAGTACGCATTCCATGCATTAAAAAGCGTAGTATTGTATAAAGAGAAATGTAATGATGCTAAGGTGCCGGCAAAGTTCATGCCATGGCTTCTAACTCATTTCGACGCCCCTCTCTTGGTCATCGGCGATCGGGGTACTCGGTTTAGAGTATTTTCAAATGTGTTTTCAAACCGACTAGAATAACTCATTTATTGATGATCGCATAGAAACCCCATGCAAGCAGTATGGAGGAAGTGACGAATCATGAGCTCGATCTCATTATTCGAAAGATGATGGAACAATCTCTGAGGGATTGGTCAATCAAGCTCGATGAGGCTCTTTGGCCCTTTCGAATTTCCTTCAAGACTCCTATCGATCGGCACCTCACCTTGTCGATTATTTTATGGTAAGGCTTGTCATTTATCACTTTGAAGCATATACCTTTATGGGCGATGAAGCAACTATATATTGTTGGTAGTCTTGCAGCTTTAGAAATAAAGTACCAACTACTAAAGTTGGCGGAATAATGGTTCCATGCATTAGACAGCATACTATTATATAAAGAGAAACACAATGATGCTAAGGTGCTGGTAAAGTACATGCCATGAGTTCTCACTCATTTCGACGCCCTTCTCTAAGTCATAAGTGATATGGGTACTCGCCGTAGTATCTTCAAACGAGTTTTCCAACTAACTAGAATAACTCATTTATTGATCATCGCTTAGCAACCCCATGCAAGCACTTGGAGGAAGTGACGAATCATGAGCTCGAGCTGATTCTTGGAAAGATGATGGAACAATCTCTGAGGGATTGGTCAATCAAGCTCGATGAGGATCTTTGGCCCTTTCGAATTGCCTTCAAGATGCCTATCGATCGACACTTCACCTTGTCGACTATTTTATGGTAAGGCTTGTCATTTATCACTCGCCTTGAGCATAAACCTTTATGGGAGATGAAGCAACTAAATATGGTTGCTAGTCTTGCAGCTTTAGAAATAAAGTACCAACTACCGGTTGGCGGAATACCGGTTCCATGCATTAGACACCGTACTATTATATAAAGAGAAACATAATGATGCTAAGGTGCCGGTAAAGTACATGCCATGAATTCTCACTCATTTCGACACCCTTCTCTAAGTCATAAGCGATTGGCGTACTCGCTTTCGCAGTATTTTCAAACGAGTTTTCAAACTAACTATAATAACTCATTTATTGATCATCGCTTAGCAACCCCATGCAAGCACTGAGGAAGTAACGAATCATGAGCTCGAGCTAATTCTTGGAAAGATGATCGAACATTCTTTGATGGATTGGTCAATCAAGCCGGATGAGGCTCTTTGGGCCTTTCGAATCGCCTTCAAGACTCCTATCAATTGGCACTTCACCTTGTCGACTATTTTATGGTAAGGCTAGTCATTTATCAATCAACCTTGAGCGTAAACCATTATGGGAGATGAAGCCACTAAATAAGAATGCTAGTCTTGCAGCTTTAGAAAGAAAGTACCAAGTACTGAAGCTGGAGGAGTACAGATTCCATGCATTCAAAAGCGTAGTATTGTATAAAAAGAAAGGTAATAATGCTAAGGTGCTGGCAAAGTTCATGCCATGGCTTCTAACTCATTTCGACGCCCCTCTCTTGGTCATCGCCGATCGGGGTACTCGGTTTAGAGTATTTTCAAACGTGTTTTCAAACTAACTAGAATAACTCATTTATTGATCATCGCATAGAAACCCCATGCAAGCAAGCCCGGAGGAAGTGACGAATCATGAACTCGAGCTGATTCTTGGAAAGATGATCGAACAATCTCTGAGGGATTGGTCAATCAAGCTCGATGAGGATCTTTGGCCCTTTCGAATTGCCTTCAAGACGCCTATCGATCGGCACTTCACCTTGTCGACTATTTTATGGTAAGGCTTGTCATTTATCACGACCTTGAGCTTAAACCTTTATGGGAGATGAAGCAACTAAATATGGTTGCTAGTCTTGCAGCTTTAGATATAAAGTACCAACTACTAGAGTTGGCGGAATACAGTTCCATGCATTAGACAACCGTACTATTATATAAAGAGAAACATAATGATGCTAAGGTGCTGGTAAAGTACATGCCATGAGTTCTCACTCATTTCGACGCCCTTCTCTAAGTCATAAGCGATTGGGGTACTCAGTTTCAGAGTATTTTCAAACGTGTTTTCAAACTAACTAGAATAACTCATTTATTGATCATCGCATAGCAACCCCATGCAAGCACTCTGGAGGAAGTGACGAATCATGAGCTCGAGCCGATTCTTGGAAAGATGATGGAACAATCTCTCGAGGGATTGGTCAATCAAGCTCGATGAGGCTCTTTGGCCCTTTCGAATTGCCTTCAAGACTCCTATCGATCGGCACTTCACCTTGTCGACTATTTTATGGTAAGGCTTGTCATTTATCAGTCACCCTTAAGCATAAACCTTTATGGGCGATAAAGCAACTAAATATTGTTGCTAGTCTTGCAGCTTTAGAAATAAAGTACCAACTACCGGTTGGCGGAATACCGGTTCCATGCATTAGACAGCGTACTATTATATAAAGAGAAACATAATGATGCTAAGGTGCCGGTAAAGTACATGCCATGAGTTCTCACTCATTTCGATGCCCTTCTCTAAGTCATAAGCGATTGGGGTACTTAGTTTCGCAGTATTTTCAAACGAGTTTTCAAACTAACTAGAATAACTCATTTATTAATCATCGCTTAGCAACCCCATGCAAGCAGCGGTCTGGAGGAAGTGACGAATCATGAACTCGAGCCGATTCTTGGAAAGGTGATCGAACAATCTCTCGAGGGATTGGTCAATCAAGCTCGATGAGGCTCTTTGTTCCTTTTGAATTGCCTTCAAGACTCTTATCGATCGGCACTTCACCTTGTCGACTATTTTATGGTAAGGCTTGTCATTTATCACTCGGCCTTGAGCATAAACCTTTATGGGTGATGAAGCAACTAAATATGGTTCCTAGTCTTACAGCTTTATAAATAAATTATTAACTACTAGAGTTGGTGGAATACAGGTTCCATGCATTAGACAGCGTACTATTATATAAAGAGAAACATAATGATGCTAAGGTGCTGGTAAAGTACATGCCATGAATTCTCACTCATTTCGACACCCTTCTCTAAGTCATAAGCGATTGGGGTACTCAGTTTCAGAGTATTTTCAAACGAGTTTTCAAACTAACTATAATAACTCATTTATTGATCATCGCTTAGCAACCCCATGCAAGCAGTCTAGAGGAAGTGACGAATCATGAGCTCGAGCTGATTCTTGGAAAGATGATCGAACATTCTTTGATGGATTGGTCAATCAAGCTGGATGAGGCTCTTTGGGCCTTTCGAACTGCCTTCAAGACTCCTATCAATTGGCACTTCACCTTGTCGACTATTTTATGGTAAGGCTAGTCATTTATCAATCAACCTTGAGCGTAAACCATTATGGGAGATGAAGCCACTAAATAAGAATGCTAGTCTTGCAGCTTTAGAAAGAAAGTACCAAGTACTGAAGCTGGAGGAGTACAGATTCCATGCATTAAAAAGCGTAGTATTGTATAAAAAGAAAGGTAATGATGCTACGGTGCTGGCAAAGTTCATGCCATGGCTTCTAACTCATTTCGACGCCCCTCTCTTGGTCATCATCGATCGGGGTACTCAGTTTTAGAGTATTTTCAAACGTGTTTTCAAACTAACTAGAATAACTCATTTATTGATCATCGCATAGAAACCACATGCAAGCAGTATGGAGGAAGTGACGAATCATGAGCTCGAGCTCATTATTGGAAAGATGATGGAACAATCTCTGAGGGATTGGTCAATCAAGCTCGATCAGGCTCTTTGGCCCTTTCGAATTTCCTTCAAGACTCCTATCGATCGGCACTTCACCTTGTCGACTATTTTATGGTAAGGCTTGTCATTTATCAGTCAGCCTTGAGCATATACCTTTATGGGCGATGAAGCAACTAAATATTGTTGCTAGTCTTGCGGCTTTAGAAATAAAGTACTAACTACTGGTTGGCGGAATACTGGTTCCATGCATTAGACAACGATACTATTATATAAAGAGAATCATAATGATGCTAAGGTGCCGGTAAAGTACATGCCATGAGTTCTCACTCATTTCGATGCCCTTCTCTAAGTCATAAGCGATTGGGGTACTTAGTTTCGCAGTATTTTCAAACGAGTTTTCAAACTAACTAGAATAACTCATTTATTAATCATCGCTTAGCAACCCCATGCAAGCGACGGAGGAAGTGACGAATCATGAACTCGAGCCGATTCTTGGAAAGATGATCGAACAATCTCCGAGGGATTGGTCAATCAAGCTCGATGAGGCTCTTTGTTCCTTTTGAATTGCCTTCAAGACTCTTATCGATCGGCACTTCACCTTGTCGACTATTTTATGGTAAGGCTTGTCATTTATCAGTCAGCCTTGAGCTTCAACCTTTATGGGAGATGAAGCAACTAAATATGGTTGCTAGTCTTGCAGCTTTAGATATAAAGTACCAACTACTAGAGTTGGTGGAATACAGGTTCCATGCATTAGACAGCGTACTATTATATAAAGAGAAACATAATGATGCTAAGGTGCTGGTAAAGTACATGCCATGAGTTCTCACTCATTTCGATGCCCTTCTCTAAGTCATAAGCGATTGGGGTACTCAGTTTCAGAGTATTTTCAAACGTGTTTTCAAACTAACTAGAATAACTCATTTATTGATCATCGCATAGCAACCCCATGCAAGCACTGGGAGGAAGTGACGAATCATGAGCTCGAGCTGATTCTTGGAAAGATGATGGAACAATCTCTGAGGGATTGGTCAATCAAGCTCGATGAGGCTCTTTGGCCCTTTCGAATTGACTTCAAGACTCCTATCGATCGGCACTTCACCTTGTCGACTATTTTATGGTAAGGCTTGTCATTTATCAGTCACCCTTAAGCATAAACCTTTATGGGCGATAAAGCAACTAAATATTGTTGTTAGTCTTGCAGCTTTAGAAATAAAGTACCAACTACTGGTTGGCGGAATACCGGTTCCATGCATTAGACAACGTACTATTATATAAAGAGAAACATAATGATGCTAAGGTGCCGGTAAAGTACATGCCATGAGTTCTCACTCATTTCGATGCCCTTCTCTAAGTCATAAGCGATTGGGGTACTTAGTTTCGAGTATTTTCAAACGAGTTTTCAAACTAACTAGAATAACTCATTTATTAATCATCGCTTAGCAACCCCATGCAAGCGATCTGGAGGAAGTGACGAATCATGAACTCGAGCCGATTCTTGGAAAGATGATCGAACAATCTCTCGAGGGATTGGTCAATCAAGCTCGATGAGGCTCTTTGTTCCTTTTGAATTGCCTTCAAGACTCTTATCGATCGGCACTTCACCTTGTCGACTATTTTATGGTAAGGCTTGTCATTTATCGATCGGCCTTGAGCTTCAACCTTTATGGGAGATGAAGCAACTAAATATGGTTGCTAGTCTTGCCGCTTTTAGATATAAAGTACCAACTACTAGAGTTGGCGGAATACGAGTTCCATGCATTAGACAGCCGTACTATTATATAAAGAGAAACATAATGATGCTAAGGTGCCGGTAAAGTACATGCCATGAGTTCTCACTCATTTCGATGCCCTTCTCTAAGTCATAAGCGATTGGGGTACTCGGTTTCGGAGTATTTTCAAACGTGTTTTCAAACTAACTAGAATAACTCATTTATTGATCATCGCATAGCAACCCCATGCAAGCACTCTGGAGGAAGTGACGAATCATGAGCTCGAGCTGATTCTTGGAAAGATGATGGAACAATCTCTGAGGGATTGGTCAATCAAGCTCGATGAGGCTCTTTGGCCCTTTCGAATTGCCTTCAAGACTCCTATCGATCGGCACTTCACCTTGTCGACTATTTTATGGTAAGGCTTGTCATTTATCGATCACCCTTAAGCATAAACCTTTATGGGCGATAAAGCAACTAAATATTGTTGTTAGTCTTGCGGCTTTAGAAATAAAGTACCAACTACCGGTTGGCGGAATATCGGTTCCATGCATTAGGCAAAGCCGTACTATTATATAAAGAGAAACATAATGATGCTAAGGTGCTGGTAAAGTACATGCCATGAGTTCTCACTCATTTCGATGCCCTTCTCTAAGTCATAAGCGATTGGGGTACTTAGTTTCGCAGTATTTTCAAACGAGTTTTCAAACTAACTAGAATAACTCATTTATTAATCATCGCTTAGCAACCCTATGCAAGCGACTGGGAGGAAGTGACGAATCATGAACTCGAGCCGATTCTTGGAAAGATGATCGAACAATCTCTCGAGGGATTGGTCAATCAAGCTCGATGAGGCTCTTTGTTCCTTTTGAATTGCCTTCAAGACTCTTATCGATCGGCACTTCACCTTGTCGACTATTTTATGGTAAGGCTTGTCATTTATCAGTCAACCTTGAGCTTCAACCTTTATGGGAGATGAAGCAACTAAATATGGTTGCTAGTCTTGCTCGCTTTAGATATAAAGTACCAACTACTAGAGTTGGCGGAATACAGTTCCATGCATTAGACAAGCCGTACTATTATATAAAGAGAAACATAATGATGCTAAGGTGCTGGTAAAGTACATGCCATGAGTTCTCACTCATTTCGATGCCCTTCTCTAAGTCATAAGCGATTGGGGTACTCGGTTTGAGTATTTTCAAACGTGTTTTCAAACTAACTAGAATAACTCATTTATTGATCATCGCATAGCAACCCCATGCAAGCACTGCGGAGGAAGTGACGAATCATGAGCTCGAGCCGATTCTTGGAAAGATGATGGAACAATCTCTCGAGGGATTGGTCAATCAAGCTCGATGAGGCTCTTTGGCCCTTTCGAATTGCCTTCAAGACTCCTATCGATCGGCACTTCACCTTGTCGACTATTTTATGGTAAGGCTTGTCATTTATCGGCACCCTTAAGCATAAACCTTTATGGGCGATAAAGCAACTAAATATTGTTGTTAGTCTTGCAGCTTTAGAAATAAAGTACCAACTACCGGTTGGCGGAATACCGGTTCCATGCATTAGACAGCCGTACTATTATATAAAGAGAAACATAATGATGCTAAGGTGCCGGAAAAGTACATGCCATGAGTTCTCACTCATTTCGATGCCCTTCTCTAAGTCATAAGCGATTGGGGTACTTAGTTTCGAGTATTTTCAAACGAGTTTTCAAACTAACTAGAATAACTCATTTATTAATCATCGCTTAGCAACCCTATGCAAGCAGTCTGGAGGAAGTGAGGAATCATGAACTCGAGCTGATTCTTGGAAAGATGATCGAACAATCTCTGAGGGATTGGTCAATCAAGCTCGATGAGGCTCTTTGGCCCTTTCGAATTGCCTTCAAGACTCCTATCGATCGGCACTTCACCTTGTCGACTATTTTATGGTAAGGCTTGTCATTTATCGGGCCACCCTTAAGCATAAACCTTTATGGGCGATAAAGCAACTAAATATTGTTGCTAGTCTTGCAGCTTTAGAAATAAAGTACCAACTACCGGTTGGCGGAATACCGGTTCCATGCATTAGACAGCGTACTATTATATAAAGAGAAACATAATGATGCTAAGGTGCTGGTAAAGTACATGCCATGAGTTCTCACTCATTTCGATGCCCTTCTCTAAGTCATAAGCGATTGGGGAACTTAGTTTCAGAGTATTTTCAAACGAGTTTTCAAACTAACTAGAATAACTCATTTATTAATCATCGCTTAGCAACCCCATGCAAGCACTGGAGGAAGTGACGAATCATGAACTCGAGCCGATTCTTGGAAAGATGATCGAACAATCTCTCGAGGGATTGGTCAATCAAGCTCGATGAGGCTCTTTGTTCCTTTTGAATTGCCTTCAAGACTCTTATCGATCGGCACTTCACCTTGTCGACTATTTTATGGTAAGGCTTGTCATTTATCACCAGCCTTGAGCTTCAACCTTTATGGGAGATGAAGCAACTAAATATGGTTGCTAGTCTTGCGCTTTAGATATAAAGTACCAACTACTAGAGTTGGCGGAATACGTGTTCCATGCATTAGACAAGCGTACTATTATATAAAGAGAAACATAATGATGCTAAGGTGCCGGTAAAGTACATGCCATGAGTTCTCACTCATTTCGACGCCCTTCTCTAAGTCATAAGCGATTGGGGTACTCGCTTTCGCAGTATTTTCAAACGTGTTTTCAAACTAACTAGAATAACTCATTTATTGATCATCGCATAGCAACCCCATGCAAGCACTGGAGGAAGTGACGAATCATGAGCTCGAGCCGATTCTTGGAAAGATGATGGAACAATCTCTCGAGGGATTGGTCAATCAAGCTCGATGAGGCTCTTTGGCCCTTTCGAATTGCCTTCAAGACTCCTATCGATCGGCACTTCACCTTGTCGACTATTTTATGGTAAGGCTTGTCATTTATCAGTCACCCTTAAGCATAAACCTATATGGGCGATAAAGCAACTAAATATTGTTGCTAGTCTTGCAGCTTTAGAAATAAAGTACCAACTACTGGTTGGCGGAATACCGGTTCCATGCATTAGACAGCGTACTATTATATAAAGAGAAACATAATGATGCTAAGGTGCTGGTAAAGTACATGCCATGAGTTCTCACTCATTTCGATGCCCTTCTCTAAGTCATAAGCGATTGGGGTACTCAGTTTCGGAGTATTTTCAAACGTGTTTTCAAACTAACTAGAATAACTCATTTATTGATCATCGCATAGCAACCCCATGCAAGCACTCTGGAGGAAGTGACGAATCATGAGCTCGAGCTGATTTTCGGAAAGATGATGGAACAATCTCTGAGGGATTGGTCAATCAAGCTCGATGAGGCTCTTTGGCCCTTTCGAATTGCCTTCAAGACTCCTATCGATCGGCACTTCACCTTGTCGACTATTTTATGGTAAGGCTTGTCATTTATCACCACCCTTAAGCATAAACCTTTATGGGCGATAAAGCAACTAAATATTGTTGCTAGTCTTGCAGCTTTAGAAATAAAGTACCAACTACCGGTTGGCGGAATACCGGTTCCATGCATTAGACGCCGTACTATTATATAAAGAGAAACATAATGATGCTAAGGTGCCGGTAAAGTACATGCCATGAGTTCTCACTCATTTCGATGCCCTTCTCTAAGTCATAAGCGATTGGGGTACTTAGTTTCGGAGTATTTTCAAACGAGTTTTCAAACTAACTAGAATAACTCATTTATTAATCATCGCTTAGCAACCCCATGCAAGCAGTGCGGAGGAAGTGACGAATCATGAACTCGAGCCGATTCTTGGAAAGATGATCGAACAATCTCTCGAGGGATTGGTCAATCAAGCTCGATGAGGCTCTTTGTTCCTTTTGAATTGCCTTCAAGACTCTTATCGATCGGCACTTCACCTTGTCGACTATTTTATGGTAAGGCTTGTCATTTATCGATCAACCTTGAGCTTCAACCTTTATGGGAGATGAAGCAACTAAATATGGTTGCTAGTCTTGCTGCTTTAGATATAAAGTACCAACTACTAGAGTTGGCGGAATACGTGTTCCATGCATTAGACAACGTACTATTATATAAAGAGAAACATAATGATGCTAAGGTGCTGGTAAAGTACATGCCATGAGTTCTCACTCATTTCGATGCCCTTCTCTAAGTCATAAGCGATTGGGGTACTCGGTTTCGAGTATTTTCAAACGTGTTTTCAAACTAACTAGAATAACTCATTTATTGATCATCGCATAGCAACCCCATGCAAGCACTGGAGGAAGTGACGAATCATGAGCTCGAGCTGATTCTTGGAAAGATGATGGAACAATCTCTGAGGGATTGGTCAATCAAGCTCGATGAGGCTCTTTGGCCCTTTCGAATTGCCTTCAAGACTCCTATCGATCGGCACTTCACCTTGTCGACTATTTTATGGTAAGGCTTGTCATTTATCAGTCACCCTTAAGCATAAACCTTTATGGGCGATAAAGCAACTAAATATTGTTGCTAGTCTTGCAGCTTTAGAAATAAAGTACCAACTACCGGTTGGCGGAATACTGGTTCCATGCATTAGAAAGCGTACTATTATATAAAGAGAAACATAATGATGCTAAGGTGCTGGTAAAGTACATGCCATGAGTTCTCACTCATTTCGATGCCCTTCTCTAAGTCATAAGCGATTGGGGTACTCAGTTTCAGAGTATTTTCAAACGTGTTTTCAAACTAACTAGAATAACTCATTTATTGATCATCGCATAGCAACCCCATGCAAGCACTCTGGAGGAAGTGACGAATCATGAGCTCGAGCTGATTCTTGGAAAGATGATGGAACAATCTCTGAGGGATTGGTCAATCAAGCTCGATGAGGCTCTTTGGCCCTTTCGAATTCCCTTCAAGACTCCTATCGATCGGCACTTCACCTTGTCGACTATTTTATGGTAAGGCTTGTCATTTATCAGTCACCCTTAAGCATAAACCTTTATGGGCGATAAAGCAACTAAATATTGTTGCTAGTCTTGCAGCTTTAGAAATAAAGTACCAACTACTGGTTGGCGGAATACTGGTTCCATGCATTAGACAGCGTACTATTATATAAAGAGAAACATAATGATGCTAAGGTGCTGGTAAAGTACATGCCATGAGTTCTCACTCATTTCGATGCCCTTCTCTAAGTCATAAGCGATTGGGGTACTTAGTTTCAGAGTATTTTCAAACGAGTTTTCAAACTAACTAGAATAACTCATTTATTAAT
Source organism: Linum usitatissimum (assembly GCA_030674075.2). Classification (NCBI taxonomy): domain Eukaryota; kingdom Viridiplantae; phylum Streptophyta; class Magnoliopsida; order Malpighiales; family Linaceae; genus Linum; species Linum usitatissimum. The sequence continues at coordinate 104,840 of JAUJYP020000128.1, read as the reverse complement.
CATCGCTTAGCAACCCCATGCAAGCAGTCTGGAGGAAGTGACGAATCATGAACTCGAGCTGATTCTTGGAAAGATGATCGAACAATCTCTGAGGGATTGGTCAATCAAGCTCGATGAGGCTCTTTGTTCCTTTTGAATTGCCTTCAAGACTCTTATCGATCGGCACTTCACCTTGTCGACTATTTTATGGTAAGGCTTGTCATTTATCAGTCAGCCTTGAGCTTCAACCTTTATGGGAGATGAAGCAACTAAATATGGTTGCTAGTCTTGCTGCTTTAGATATAAAGTACCAACTACTAGAGTTGGCGGAATACGAGTTCCATGCATTAGACAAGCATACTATTATATAAAGAGAAACATAATGATGCTAAGGTGCTGGTAAAGTACATGCCATGAGTTCTCACTCATTTCGATGCCCTTCTCTAAGTCATAAGCGATTGGGGTACTCGGTTTCGAGTATTTTCAAACGTGTTTTCAAACTAACTAGAATAACTCATTTATTGATCATCGCATAGCAACCCTATGCAAGCACTGGAGGAAGTGACGAATCATGAGCTCGAGCTGATTCTTGGAAAGATGATGGAACAATCTCTGAGGGATTGGTCAATCAAGCTCGATGAGGCTCTTTGGCCCTTTCGAATTGCCTTCAAGACTCCTATCGATCGGCACTTCACCTTGTCGACTATTTTATGGTAAGGCTTGTCATTTATCGGTCACCCTTAAGCATAAACCTTTATGGGCGATAAAGCAACTAAATATTGTTGCTAGTCTTGCGGCTTTAGAAATAAAGTACCAACTACTGGTTGGCGGAATACCGGTTCCATGCATTAGACGTACTATTATATAAAGAGAAACATAATGATGCTAAGGTGCTGGTAAAGTACATGCCATGAGTTCTCACTCATTTCAATGCCCTTCTCTAAGTCATAAGCGATTGGGGTACTTAGTTTCAGAGTATTTTCAAACGAGTTTTCAAACTAACTAGAATAACTCATTTATTAATCATCGCTTAGCAACCCCATGCAAGCACTCCGGAGGAAGTGACGAATCATGAACTCGAGCCGATTCTTGGAAAGATGATCGAACAATCTCTGAGGGATTGGTCAATCAAGCTCGATGAGGCTCTTTGTTCCTTTTGAATTGCCTTCAAGACTCTTATCGATCGGCACTTCACCTTGTCGACTATTTTATGGTAAGGCTTGTCATTTATCAGTCAGCCTTGAGCATAAACCTTTATGGGTGATGAAGCAACTAAATATGGTTCCTAGTCTTACAGCTTTATAAATAAATTATTAACTACTAGAGTTGGTGGAATACAGGTTCCATGCATTAGACAGCGTACTATTATATAAAGAGAAACATAATGATGCTAAGGTCTTGTAAAGTACATGCCATGAATTCTCACTCATTTCGACACCCTTCTCTAAGTCATAAGCGATTGGGGTACTCGGTTTCGCAGTATTTTCAAACGAGTTTTCAAACTAACTATAATAACTCATTTATTGATCATCGCTTAGCAACCCCATGCAAGCAGTCTAGAGGAAGTGACGAATCATGAGCTCGAGCTGATTCTTGGAAAGATGATCGAACATTCTTTGATGGATTGGTCAATCAAGCTGGATGAGGCTCTTTGGGCCTTTCGAACTGCCTTCAAGACTCCTATCAATTGGCACTTCACCTTGTCGACTATTTTATGGTAAGGCTAGTCATTTATCAATCAACCTTGAGCGTAAACCATTATGGGAGATGAAGCCACTAAATAAGAATGCTAGTCTTGCAGCTTTAGAAAGAAAGTACCAAGTACCGAAGCCGGAGGAGTACAGATTCCATGCATTAAAAAGCGTAGTATTGTATAAAAAGAAAGGTAATGATGCTACGGTGCTGGCAAAGTTCATGCCATGGCTTCTAACTCATTTCGACGCCCCTCTCTTGGTCATCATCGATCGGGGTACTCAGTTTTAGAGTATTTTCAAACGTGTTTTCAAACTAACTAGAATAACTCATTTATTGATCATCGCATAGAAACCACATGCAAGCAGTATGGAGGAAGTGACGAATCATGAGCTCGAGCTGATTCTTGGAAAGATGATGGAACAATCTCTGAGGGATTGGTCAATCAAGCTCGATGAGGCTCTTTGGCCCTTTCGAATTGCCTTCAAGACTCCTATCGATCGGCACTTCACCTTGTCGACTATTTTATGGTAAGGCTTGTCATTTATCAGTCACCCTTAAGCATAAACCTTTATGGGCGATAAAGCAACTAAATATTGTTGTTAGTCTTGCAGCTTTAGAAATAAAGTACCAACTACTGGTTGGCGGAATACTGGTTCCATGCATTAGACAGCGTACTATTATATAAAGAGAAACATAATGATGCTAAGGTGCTGGTAAAGTACATGCCATGAGTTCTCACTCATTTCGATGCCCTTCTCTAAGTCATAAGCGATTGGGGTACTTAGTTTCAGAGTATTTTCAAACGAGTTTTCAAACTAACTAGAATAACTCATTTATTAATCATCGCTTAGCAACCCTATGCAAGCGCCGGAGGAAGTGAGGAATCATGAACTCGAGCCGATTCTTGGAAAGATGATCGAACAATCTCCGAGGGATTGGTCAATCAAGCTCGATGAGGCTCTTTGTTCCTTTTGAATTGCCTTCAAGACTCTTATCGATCGGCACTTCACCTTGTCGACTATTTTATGGTAAGGCTTGTCATTTATCGGGCCACCTTGAGCTTCAACCTTTATGGGAGATGAAGCAACTAAATATGGTTGCTAGTCTTGCTGCTTTAGATATAAAGTACCAACTACTAGAGTTGGCGGAATACAGGTTCCATGCATTAGACAGCGTACTATTATATAAAGAGAAACATAATGATGCTAAGGTGCTGGTAAAGTACATGCCATGAGTTCTCACTCATTTCGACGCCCTTCTCTAAGTCATAAGCGATTGGGGTACTCAGTTTCAGAGTATTTTCAAACGTGTTTTCAAACTAACTAGAATAACTCATTTATTGATCATCGCATAGCAACCCCATGCAAGCACTGAGGAAGTGACGAATCATGAGCTCGAGCTGATTCTTGGAAAGATGATGGAACAATCTCTGAGGGATTGGTCAATCAAGCTCGATGAGGCTCTTTGGCCCTTTCGAATTGCCTTCAAGACTCCTATCGATCGGCACTTCACCTTGTCGACTATTTTATGGTAAGGCTTGTCATTTATCGGTCACCCTTAAGCATAAACCTTTATGGGCGATAAAGCAACTAAATATTGTTGCTAGTCTTGCGGCTTTAGAAATAAAGTACCAACTACTGGTTGGCGGAATACTGGTTCCATGCATTAGACAGCGTACTATTATATAAAGAGAAACATAATGATGCTAAGGTGCTGGTAAAGTACATGCCATGAGTTCTCACTCATTTCGATGCCCTTCTCTAAGTCATAAGCGATTGGGGTACTTAGTTTCAGAGTATTTTCAAACGAGTTTTCAAACTAACTAGAATAACTCATTTATTAATCATCGCTTAGCAACCCCATGCAAGCGATCTGGAGGAAGTGACGAATCATGAACTCGAGCCGATTCTTGGAAAGATGATCGAACAATCTCGAGGGATTGGTCAATCAAGCTCGATGAGGCTCTTTGTTCCTTTTGAATTGCCTTCAAGACTCTTATCGATCGGCACTTCACCTTGTCGACTATTTTATGGTAAGGCTTGTCATTTATCAGTCAGCCTTGAGCATAAACCTTTATGGGTGATGAAGCAACTAAATATGGTTCCTAGTCTTACAGCTTTATAAATAAATTATTAACTACTAGAGTTGGTGGAATACAGGTTCCATGCATTAGACAGCGTACTATTATATAAAGAGAAACATAATGATGCTAAGGTGCTGGTAAAGTACATGCCATGAATTCTCACTCATTTCGACACCCTTCTCTAAGTCATAAGCGATTGGGGTACTCAGTTTCAGAGTATTTTCAAACGAGTTTTCAAACTAACTATAATAACTCATTTATTGATCATCGCTTAGCAACCCCATGCAAGCGATCTAGAGGAAGTGACGAATCATGAGCTCGAGCCGATTCTTGGAAAGATGATCGAACATTCTTTGATGGATTGGTCAATCAAGGCGGATGAGGCTCTTTGGGCCTTTCGAACTGCCTTCAAGACTCCTATCAATTGGCACTTCACCTTGTCGACTATTTTATGGTAAGGCTAGTCATTTATCAATCAACCTTGAGCGTAAACCATTATGGGAGATGAAGCCACTAAATAAGAATGCTAGTCTTGCAGCTTTAGAAAGAAAGTACCAAGTACCGAAGCCGGAGGAGTACGAGATTCCATGCATTAAAAAGCGTAGTATTGTATAAAAAGAAAGGTAATGATGCTACGGTGCCGGCAAAGTTCATGCCATGGCTTCTAACTCATTTCGACGCCCCTCTCTTGGTCATCATCGATCGGGGTACTCGGCTTTAGAGTATTTTCAAACGTGTTTTCAAACTAACTAGAATAACTCATTTATTGATCATCGCATAGAAACCACATGCAAGCAAGGTATGGAGGAAGTGACGAATCATGAGCTCGAGCTCATTATTGGAAAGATGATGGAACAATCTCTCGAGGGATTGGTCAATCAAGCTCGATCAGGCTCTTTGGCCCTTTCGAATTTCCTTCAAGACTCCTATCGATCGGCACTTCACCTTGTCGACTATTTTATGGTAAGGCTTGTCATTTATCAGTCAGCCTTGAGCATATACCTTTATGGGCGATGAAGCAACTAAATATTGTTGCTAGTCTTGCAGCTTTAGAAATAAAGTACTAACTACTGGTTGGCGGAATACTGGTTCCATGCATTAGACAGCGTACTATTATATAAAGAGAATCATAATGATGCTAAGGTGCTGGTAAAGTACATGCCATGAGTTCTCACTCATTTCGATGCCCTTCTCTAAGTCATAAGCGATTGGGGTACTTAGTTTCAGAGTATTTTCAAACGAGTTTTCAAACTAACTAGAATAACTCATTTATTAATCATCGCTTAGCAACCCCATGCAAGCGATCTGGAGGAAGTGACGAATCATGAACTCGAGCCGATTCTTGGAAAGATGATCGAACAATCTCCGAGGGATTGGTCAATCAAGCTCGATGAGGCTCTTTGTTCCTTTTGAATTGCCTTCAAGACTCTTATCGATCGGCACTTCACCTTGTCGACTATTTTATGGTAAGGCTTGTCATTTATCAGTCAGCCTTGAGCTTCAACCTTTATGGGAGATGAAGCAACTAAATATGGTTGCTAGTCTTGCAGCTTTAGATATAAAGTACCAACTACTAGAGTTGGCGGAATACGGAGTTCCATGCATTAGACAACGTACTATTATATAAAGAGAAACATAATGATGCTAAGGTGCTGGTAAAGTACATGCCATGAGTTCTCACTCATTTCGATGCCCTTCTCTAAGTCATAAGCGATTGGGGTACTCGGTTTCGAGTATTTTCAAACGTGTTTTCAAACTAACTAGAATAACTCATTTATTGATCATCGCATAGCAACCCCATGCAAGCACTCTGGAGGAAGTGACGAATCATGAGCTCGAGCTGATTCTTGGAAAGATGATGGAACAATCTCTGAGGGATTGGTTAATCAAGCTCGATGAGGCTCTTTGGCCCTTTCGAATTGCCTTCAAGACTCCTATCGATCGGCACTTCACCTTGTCGACTATTTTATGGTAAGGCTTGTCATTTATCGGTCACCCTTAAGCATAAACCTTTATGGGCGATAAAGCAACTAAATATTGTTGTTAGTCTTGCGGCTTTAGAAATAAAGTACCAACTACCGGTTGGCGGAATACCGGTTCCATGCATTAGACGGCGTACTATTATATAAAGAGAAACATAATGATGCTAAGGTGCCTGGTAAAGTACATGCCATGAGTTCTCACTCATTTCGATGCCCTTCTCTAAGTCATAAGCGATTGGGGTACTTAGTTTCGAGTATTTTCAAACGAGTTTTCAAACTAACTAGAATAACTCATTTATTGATCATCGCTTAGCAACCCCATGCAAGCGAGCTTGGAGGAAGTGACGAATCATGAGCTCGAGCTGATTCTTGGAAAGATGATGGAACAATCTCTGAGGGATTGGTCAATCAAGCTCGATGAGGATCTTTGGCCCTTTCGAATTGCCTTCAAGATGCCTATCGATCGACACTTCACCTTGTCGACTATTTTATGGTAAGGCTTGTCATTTATCAGTCAGCCTTGAGCATAAACCTTTATGGGAGATGAAGCAACTAAATATGGTTGCTAGTCTTGCAGCTTTAGAAATAAAGTACCAACTACTGGTTGGCGGAATACTGGTTCCATGCATTAGACAGCGTACTATTATATAAAGAGAAACATAATGATGCTAAGGTGCTGGTAAAGTACATGCCATGAATTCTCACTCATTTCGACACCCTTCTCTAAGTCATAAGCGATTGGGGTACTCAGTTTATGAGTATTTTCAAACGAGTTTTCAAACTAACTATAATAACTCATTTATTGATCATCGCTTAGCAACCCCATGCAAGCAGTCTGGAGGAAGTGACGAATCATGAGCTCGAGCTAATTCTTGGAAAGATGATCGAACATTCTTTGATGGATTGGTCAATCAAGCTGGATGAGGCTCTTTGGGCCTTTCGAACTGCCTTCAAGACTCCTATCAATTGGCACTTCACCTTGTCGACTATTTTATGGTAAGGCTAGTCATTTATCAATCAACCTTGAGCGTAAACCATTATGGGAGATGAAGCTACTAAATAAGAATGCTAGTCTTGCAGCTTTAGAAAGAAAGTACCAAGTACTGAAGCTGGAGGAGTACAGATTCCATGCATTCAAAAGCGTAGTATTGTATAAAAAGAAAGGTAATAATGCTAAGGTGCTGGCAAAGTTCATGCCATGGCTTCTAACTCATTTCGACGCCCCTCTCTTGGTCATCAGCGATCGGGGTACTCAGTTTTAGAGTATTTTCAAACGTGTTTTCAAACTAACTAGAATAACTCATTTATTGATCATCGCATAGAAACCCCATGCAAGCAGTCTGGAGGAAGTGACGAATCATGAACTCGAGCTGATTCTTGGAAAGATGATCGAACAATCTCTGAGGGATTGGTCAATCAAGCTCGATGAGGATCTTTGGCCCTTTCGAATTGCCTTCAAGACGCCTATCGATCGGCACTTCACCTTGTCGACTATTTTATGGTAAGGCTTGTCATTTATCAGTCAGCCTTGAGCTTAAACCTTTATGGGAGATGAAGCAACTAAATATGGTTGCTAGTCTTGCAGCTTTAGATATAAAGTACCAACTACTAGAGTTGGCGGAATACAGGTTCCATGCATTAGACAGCGTACTATTATATAAAGAGAAACATAATGATGCTAAGGTGCTGGTAAAGTACATGCCATGAGTTCTCACTCATTTCGACGCCCTTCTCTAAGTCATAAGCGATTGGGGTACTCAGTTTCAGAGTATTTTCAAACGTGTTTTCAAACTAACTAGAATAACTCATTTATTGATCATCGCATAGCAACCCCATGCAAGCACTCTGGAGGAAGTGACGAATCATGAGCTCGAGCTGATTCTTGGAAAGATGATGGAACAATCTCTGAGGGATTGGTCAATCAAGCTCGATGAGGCTCTTTGGCCCTTTCGAATTGCCTTCAAGACTCCTATCGATCGGCACTTCACCTTGTCGACTATTTTATGGTAAGGCTTGTCATTTATCAGTCACCCTTAAGCATAAACCTTTATGGGCGATAAAGCAACTAAATATTGTTGCTAGTCTTGCAGTTTAGAAATAAAGTACCAACTACCGGTTGGCGGAATACCGGTTCCATGCATTAGACAACGTACTATTATATAAAGAGAAACATAATGATGCTAAGGTGCCGGTAAAGTACATGCCATGAGTTCTCACTCATTTCGATGCCCTTCTCTAAGTCATAAGCGATTGGGGTACTTAGTTTCGAGTATTTTCAAACGAGTTTTCAAACTAACTAGAATAACTCATTTATTAATCATCGCTTAGCAACCCCATGCAAGCAGTCTGGAGGAAGTGACGAATCATGAACTCGAGCTGATTCTTGGAAAGATGATCGAACAATCTATGAGGGATTGGTCAATCAAGCTCGATGAGGCTCTTTGTTCCTTTTGAATTGCCTTCAAGACTCTTATCGATCGGCACTTCACCTTGTCGACTATTTTATGGTAAGGCTTGTCATTTATCAGTCGGCCTTGAGCTTCAACCTTTATGGGAGATGAAGCAACTAAATATGGTTGCTAGTCTTGCTTTCTTTAGATATAAAGTACCAACTACTAGAGTTGGCGGAATACAGGTTCCATGCATTAGACGGCCGTACTATTATATAAAGAGAAACATAATGATGCTAAGGTGCCGGTAAAGTACATGCCATGAGTTCTCACTCATTTCGATGCCCTTCTCTAAGTCATAAGCGATTGGGGTACTCGGTTTCGAGTATTTTCAAACGTGTTTTCAAACTAACTAGAATAACTCATTTATTGATCATCGCATAGCAACCCCATGCAAGCACTGCGGAGGAAGTGACGAATCATGAGCTCGAGCTGATTCTTGGAAAGATGATGGAACAATCTCTGAGGGATTGGTCAATCAAGCTCGATGAGGCTCTTTGGCCCTTTCGAATTGCCTTCAAGACTCCTATCGATCGGCACTTCACCTTGTCGACTATTTTATGGTAAGGCTTGTCATTTATCGGTCACCCTTAAGCATAAACCTTTATGGGCGATAAAGCAACTAAATATTGTTGCTAGTCTTGCAGCTTTTAGAAATAAAGTACCAACTACCGGTTGGCGGAATACTGGTTCCATGCATTAGACAGCGTACTATTATATAAAGAGAAACATAATGATGCTAAGGTGCTGGTAAAGTACATGCCATGAGTTCTCACTCATTTCGATGCCCTTCTCTAAGTCATAAGCGATTGGGGTACTCAGTTTCAGAGTATTTTCAAACGTGTTTTCAAACTAACTAGAATAACTCATTTATTGATCATCGCATAGAAACCCCATGCAAGCACTCTGGAGGAAGTGACGAATCATGAACTCGAGCTGATTCTTGGAAAGATGATCGAACAATCTCTGAGGGATTGGTCAATCAAGCTCGATGAGGCTCTTTGTTCCTTTTGAATTGCCTTCAAGACTCTTATCGATCGGCACTTCACCTTGTCGACTATTTTATGGTAAGGCTTGTCATTTATCAGTCAGCCTTGAGCTTCAACCTTTATGGGAGATGAAGCAACTAAATATGGTTGCTAGTCTTGCAGCTTTAGATATAAAGTACCAACTACTAGAGTTGGCCGAATACGTTCCATGCATTAGACAGCCGTACTATTATATAAAGAGAAACATAATGATGCTAAGGTGCCGGTAAAGTACATGCCATGAGTTCTCACTCATTTCGATGCCCTTCTCTAAGTCATAAGCGATTGGGGTACTCGGTTTGCAGTATTTTCAAACGTGTTTTCAAACTAACTAGAATAACTCATTTATTGATCATCGCATAGCAACCCCATGCAAGCACTCGAGGAAGTGACGAATCATGAGCTCGAGCTGATTCTTGGAAAGATGATGGAACAATCTCTGAGGGATTGGTCAATCAAGCTCGATGAGGCTCTTTGGCCCTTTCGAATTGCCTTCAAGACTCCTATCGATCGGCACTTCACCTTGTCGACTATTTTATGGTAAGGCTTGTCATTTATCGGTCACCCTTAAGCATAAACCTTTATGGGCGATAAAGCAACTAAATATTGTTGCTAGTCTTGCAGCCTTTAGAAATAAAGTACCAACTACCGGTTGGCGGAATACTGGTTCCATGCATTAGACAGCGTACTATTATATAAAGAGAAACATAATGATGCTAAGGTGCTGGTAAAGTACATGCCATGAGTTCTCACTCATTTCGATGCCCTTCTCTAAGTCATAAGCGATTGGGGAACTTAGTTTCAGAGTATTTTCAAACGAGTTTTCAAACTAACTAGAATAACTCATTTATTAATCATCGCTTAGCAACCCCATGCAAGCGTCTGGAGGAAGTGACGAATCATGAACTCGAGCCGATTCTTGGAAAGATGATCGAACAATCTCTGAGGGATTGGTCAATCAAGCTCGATGAGGCTCTTTGTTCCTTTTGAATTGCCTTCAAGACTCTTATCGATCGGCACTTCACCTTGTCGACTATTTTATGGTAAGGCTTGTCATTTATCAGTCAGCCTTGAGCTTCAACCTTTATGGGAGATGAAGCAACTAAATATGGTTGCTAGTCTTGCTGCTTTAGATATAAAGTACCAACTACTAGAGTTGGCGGAATACAGGTTCCATGCATTAGACAGCGTACTATTATATAAAGAGAAACATAATAATGCTAAGGTGCTGGTAAAGTACATGCCATGAGTTCTCACTCATTTCGATGCCCTTCTCTAAGTCATAAGCGATTGGGGTACTCAATTTCAGAGTATTTTCAAACGTGTTTTCAAACTAACTAGAATAACTCATTTATTGATCATCGCATAGCAACCCCATGCAAGCACTCTGGAGGAAGTGACGAATCATGAGCTCGAGCTGATTCTTGGAAAGATGATGGAACAATCTCTGAGGGATTGGTCAATCAAGCTCGATGAGGCTCTTTGGCCCTTTCGAATTGCCTTCAAGACTCCTATCGATCGGCACTTCACCTTGTCGACTATTTTATGGTAAGGCTTGTCATTTATCGATCACCCTTAAGCATAAACCTTTATGGGCGATAAAGCAACTAAATATTGTTGCTAGTCTTGCAGCTTTAGAAATAAAGTACCAACTACTGGTTGGCGGAATACTGGTTCCATGCATTAGACAGCGTACTATTATATAAAGAGAAACATAATGATGCTAAGGTGCTGGTAAAGTACATGCCATGAGTTCTCACTCATTTCGACGCCCTTCTCTAAGTCATAAGCGATTGGGGTACTCAATTTCAGTGTATTTTCAAACGAGTTTTCAAACTAACTAGAATAACTCATTTATTGATCATCGCATAGCAACCCCATGCAAGCAGTGCGAGGAAGTGACGTATCATGAACTCGAGCTGATTCTTGGAAAGATGATGGAACAATCTCTAAGCGATTGGTCAATCAAGCTTGATGAGGCTCTTTGGCCCTTTCGAATTGCCTTCAAGACTCCTATCGATCGGCACTTCACCTTGTCGACTATTTTATGGTAAGGCCTGTCATTTATTAGTCAGCCTTGAGCATAAACCTTTATGGGCGATGAAGCAACTAAATATTGTTGCTAGTCTAGCAGCTTTAGAAATAAAGTACCAACTACTGGTTGGCGGAATACTGGTTCCATGCATTAGACAGCGTACTATTATATAAAGAGAAACATAATGATGCTAAGGTGCTGGTAAAGTACATGCCATGAGTTCTCACTCATTTCGATGCCCTTCTCTAAGTCATAAGCGATTGGGGTACTCAGTTTAAGAGTATTTTCAAACGAGTTTTCAAACTAACTAGAATAACTCATTTATTGATGATCGCTTAGCAACCCCATGCAAGCAGTCTGGAGGAAGTGACGAATCATGAGCTCGAGCTGATTCTTTGAAAGATGATGGAACAATCGCTGCGGGATTGGTCAATCAAGCTCGATGAGGCTCTTTGGCCCTTTCGAATTGCCTTCAAGACTTCTATCGATCGGCAGTTCACCTTGTCGACTAATATTTTATGATCAGGCTTGTCATTTATCAATCAACCTTGAGCGTAAACCATTATGGGTGATGAAGCGTCTAAATAAGAATGTTAGTCTTGCAGCGTTAGAAAGAAAGTACCAACTACTGAAGCTGGAGGAGTACAGATTCCATGCATTCAAAAGCATAGTTTTGTATAAAGAGTAAGGTAATGATGCTAAGGTGCTGGTAAAGTTCATACCATGGCTTCTCACTCATTTCGACGCCCCTCTCTCGGTCATAAGTGATCGGGGTACTCAGTTTCAGAGTATTTTTAAATGAGTTTTCAAACTAACTAGAATAACTCATTTATTGATCAGCATATAGCAACCCCATGCAAGCAGTCTGGAGGAAGTGACGAATCATGAGCTCGAGTTGATTCTTGGAAAGACGATCGAACAATCATTGCGGGATTAGTCAATCAAGCTCGAAGAGGATCTTTGGGACTCTCAAAGTGCCTTCAAGACTTCTATCGATCGGCACTTCACCTTGTAGACTATTTTATGGTAAGGCTTGCCATTTATCAGTCAGCCTTGAGCATAAACCATTATGGGCGATGAAGCCACTAAATATAGATGCTAGTCTTGTAGCTTTAAAAACAAAGTACTAACTACTGGAGTTGGAGGAGTGCAGGTTCCATGCATTAGACAGCACACTATTATATAAAGTGAAAGATAATGATGCTAAAGTGCTGGTAAAGTTCATGCCATGACTTCTCACTCATTTCGACACCCCTCTCTCAGTCATAAGTGATCGGGGGTACACACTTTCAGAGTATTTTCAAACGAGTTTTCAAAAAAACTAGAATAACTCATTTATTGATCATTGCTTACCACCCACATGTAAGCAGTCCGGACGAAGTGAAAAATCATGAGCTCAACCGAATTCTTGGAAAGACGATCGAACATTCTCTGAAGGATTTGTCAATCAAGCTAGATGAGGCTCTTTGGGCCTTTCGTACTGCCTTCAAGACTCCTATCGACCGGTACTGCACCTTGTCGACTATTTTATGGTAAGGCTTGTCATTTATCAGTCCACCTTGAGTATAAACGATTATGGGATATGAAGGTAATAATGCTAAGGTACTGGTAAAGTTCATACCATGTGTTCTCACTCATTTCGATGCCCCTCTCCCGGTCATAAGTGATCGAGGTACTCACTTTTAGAGTATTTTCAAACGATTTTCAAACTAACTAGGATAACTCATCTATAGATCATCGCTTACCACCCACAAGCAAGTAGTCTGAAGGACGTGAAAAATCATGAGCTTGGGCTGATTCATCAAAAGAAGATCGCTCAATCTCTAATGATTTGTTAATCAAGCTCGATGAGGCTCTTTGGGCCGTTCTAACTGCCTTCAAGACTCCTATCGATCGCCACTTCACCTTGTCCACTATTTTATCGTAAGGCTTGTCATTTATCAGTCAGGCTTGAGCATAAACCATTATGGGCAATGAAGCCACTAAATATGGATTATAGTCTTGCAGCTTTAGAAACAAAGTACGAACTATTAGAGTTGGAGGAGTACAGATTCTATGCAGTACACAGCGGACTAGTATATAAAGAGAAAGGTAATGATGCTAAGGTGCTTGTAAAGTTCATGCCATAAGTTCTCACTCATTTCGACGCCCCTCACTAGGTCATAAGTGATCGGGGTACACACTGTCAGAGTATTTTCAAACGAGTTTTCAAACTAACTCGGATAACTCATCTATGGATAATTGCTTAACAACCACATGCAAGTAGTCTGGATGTTGTGACGAATCACGAGCTTCAGCTGATTCATGAAAAGAAGATCACTCAATCAAGCTCGATGAGGCTCTTTGGGCCATTCTAACTGCCTTCAAGACTCATATCGATCGGCACTTCTCCTTGTCAACTATTTTATTATAAGGCTTGTGATTTATCAGTCAGCATTGAGCATAAACCATTATGGGCAATAAAGCCACTAACTATGGATGCTAGTCTTGTAGGTTTAGAAACAAAGTACCAACTACTGAAGTTGGAGGAGTACAGGTTCCATGCATTAGACAACACACTATTATATAAAGAGAAGGGTAATGATGCTAAGGTGCTGGTAATGTTCATGGCATGCCTTCGCATTCATTTCGAAGCCCCTCACTCAGTCATTAGCAATCAGGGTATTGACTTTCAGAGTATTTTCAAATGAGTTTTCAAATAACTAGAACAACTCTTTTATTGATCATCGCTTACCACCCACATGCAAGAAGTCTGGACGAAGTGACAAATCATGAGCTCAAGTGAATTCTTGGAAAGACGATCGAACAATCTCTTAGGGATTGGTCAATGAAGCTCGATGAGGCTCTTTGGGCCTTTCGAACTGCCTTCAAGACTCCTATCGATAAGCACTTCACCTTGTCGACTATTTTATGGTAAGGCTTGTAATTTATTAGTCAACCTTGAGCATAAACCATTATTGGCGATGAAACAACTAAAAAGAGATGCTACTCTTACAGCTTTAAAAACAAAGTACCAACTACTGGAATTGCAGGAGTACAGGTTCCATGCATTCGAAAGCGCATTATTATATAAAGAGAAAGGTAATGATGTTATGGTTCTGGTAAAGTTCATGCCATGTGTTCTCACTCATTTCGACGCCCCTCTCTCTGTCATAACTGATCGCGGTACACACTTTCAGTGTATGTTCAAACGAGTTTTCAAACTAACTAGGATAACTCATCTATTCATCATCGCTTGCCACCCACATGCAAGTAGTCTGGAGAAAGTGAAGAATCATAAGCTTCAGCTGATTCATGAAAAGACGATCGTTCAACCTCTGAGGGATTGGTCAATCAAGTTCGACGAGGATCTTTGGGCCTTTCGAACTGCCTTCCAGACTCCTATGGACCGACACTTCACCTTGTCGAGTATTTTATAGTAAGGCTTGTCATTTATCAGTCAACCTTGAGCATAAACCTATATGGGCGATTAAGCCACTAAATATAGATGCTACTCTTCCAGCTTTAAAAATAAAGTACCAACTACTAGAGTTGGAGGAGTACAGGTTCCATGCATTCGAAAGTGCATTGTTATAAAGAGAAAGGTAATGATGCTATGGTTCTGGTAAAGTTGATGCCATGAGTTGTCACTCATTTTGACGCCCCTCTCTCGCGGTACTCGCTTTCGGATTATTTTCAAACGAGTTTTCAAACTAACACGGATAACTCATCTATTGATCATCGCTTACCACCCACATGCACGCGGTTTGGAGGAAGTTACAAATCATGAGCTCGAGCTGATTCCGGGAAACACGATCGATCAATCTCTGGGGGATTTGTCAATCAAGCTCGACGGGGCTCTTTGGGCCTTTCGAACTGCCTTCAAGACTCTTATCGATCGGCAGTTAACCTTGTTGACTATTTTATGGTAAGGCTTGTAATTTAACAGTCAGCCTTGAACATAAACCATTATGGGCGATGAAGCCACTAAATATGGATGCTAGTCTTGCAACTTTAAAAACAAAGTACCAACTACTGAAGTTGTAGGAGTGCAGGTTCCATGCATTAGACAACGCACTATTATATAAAGCGAAAGTTAATGATGCTAAGGTGCTAGTAAAGTTCATGCCATGAGTTCTCAATCATTTCGACGCCCGTCTCTCGGTCATAAGTGATCGGGGTACACACTTTCAGTGTGTGTTCAAATGAGTTTTCAAACTATCTAGGATAACTCATCTATTCATCATCGCTTACCACCCACATGCAAGCAGTCTGGAGGAAATTACGAATCATAAGCTCGAGCTGATTCTTGGAAAGACGATCGATCAATCTCTGAGGGATTTGTCAATCAAGCTCGACGAGGCTCTTTGGGACTTTTAAACTGCCTTCAAGACTCTTATCGATCGGCAGTTCACCTTGTTGACTATTTTATGGTAAGGCTTGTCATTTATCAGTCAACCTTGAGCATAAACCATTAGGGGCAATGAAGACACTAAATATGGATGCCAGTCTTGGAGCTTTATAACCAAATTACAAACTACTGGAATTGGAGGAGTACAGGTTCCATGCATTTGAAAACGCACTGTTCTATAAAAAGAAAGGTAATGATGCTAAGGTTCTGGTAAAGTTCATGCCTTGAGTTCTCACTCATTTTGATGCCCCTCTCTGAGTCATAAGTGATCGGGGTACTCACTCTTAGAGTATTTTCAAACGAGTTTTCAAACTAACTATGATAATTCATCTATTGATCATCGCTTACAACCCTCATGCAAGTAGTCTGGAGGATGTGACAAATCATGAGCTTGAGCTGATTCATGAAAAGACGATCGATCAATATCTGAGGGATTGGTCAATCAAGCTCGATGAGGCTCTTTGGGCCTTTCGAGCTACGTTCAAGACTCCTATCGATCAGCACTTCACCTTGTCCACTATTTTATGGTAAGGCTTGTCATTTATCAGTCAACCTTGATCATAAATCATTATGGGCGATGAAGCCACTAAATATGGATGCTAGTCTTGCAGCATTAGAAACAAAGTACCAACTACTGGAGTTGGAGGAAAACAGATTCCATGCATTCGAAGCGCAATGTTATATAAAGAGAAAGGTAATGATGCTAAGGTGCTGGTAAAGTTCATGCTATTCTTTGTCACTCATTTTGACGCCCCTCAGTCGGTCATAAGCGATCGGGGTACTCACTTTCAGAGTATTTTCAAATGAGTTTTCAAACTAACTAGAATAAATCATTTATTGATCATCGCTTACCACCCACATGCAAGCAGTCTGGAGGAAGTTACGAATCATGAGCTTGAGCTAATTCCTGGAAAGACGATCGATCAATCTCTTGGGGATTTGTCAATCAAGCTCGACAGGGCTCTTTGGGCCTTTCGAACTGCCTTCAAGACTCTTATCGATCGGCAGTTAACCTTGTTGACTATTTTATTGTAAGGCTTGTCATTTAACAGTTAGCCTTGAACATAAACCATTATGGGCGATGAAGCCACTAAATATGGATGCTAGTCTTGCAACTTTAAAAACAAAGTACCAACTACAGGAATTGGAGGAGTACAGGTTCCATGCATTTGAAAACGCACTGTTCTATAAAAAGAAAGGTAATGATGCTAAGGTTCTGGTAAAGTTCATGCAATGAGTTCTCACTCATTTTGATGCCCCTCTCTGATTCATAAGTGATCGGGGTACTCACTCTTAGAGTATTTTCAAACGAGTTTTCAAACTAACTATGATAATTCATCTATTGATCATCGCTTACAACCCTCATGCAAGTAGTCTGGAGGATGTGACAAATCATGAGCTTGAGCTGATTCATGAAAAGATGATCGATCAATATCTGAGGGATTGGTCAATCAAGCTCGATGAGGCTCTTTGGGCCTTTCGAGCTACGTTCAAGACTCCTATCGATCGGCACTTCACCTTGTCCACTATTTTATGGTAAGGCTTGTCATTTATCAGTCAACCTTGATCATAAATCATTATGGGCGATGAAGCCACTAAATATGGATGCTAGTCTTGCAGCATTAGAAACAAAGTACCAACTACTGGAGTTGGAGGAAAACAGATTCCATGCATTCGAAGCGCAATGTTATATAAAGAGAAAGGTAATGATGCTAAGGTGCTGGTAAAGTTCATGCCATTCTTTGTCACTCATTTTGACGCCCCTCAGTCGGTCATAAGCGATCGGGGTACTCACTTTCAGAGTATTTTCAAATGAGTTTTCAAACTAACTAGAATAAATCATTTATTGATCATCGGTTACCACCCACATGCAAAGCGATCTGAGGAAGTTACGAATCATGAGCTTGAGCTGATTCCTGGAAAGACGATCGATCAATCTCTTGGGGATTTGTCAATCAAGCTCGACGGGGCTCTTTGGGCCTTTCGAACTGCCTTCAAGACTCTTATCGATCGGCAGTTAACCTTGTTGACTATTTTATTGTAAGGCTTGTCATTTAACAGTCAGCCTTGAACATAAACCATTATGGGCGATGAAGCCACTAAATATGGATGCTAGTCTTGCAACTTTAAAAACAAAGTACCAACTACTGAAGTTGTAGGAGTGCAGGTTCCATGCATTAGACAACGCACTATTATATAAAGCGAAAGGTAATGGTGCTAAGGTGCTGGTAAAGTTCATGCCATGAGTTCTCAATCATTTCGACGCCCGTCTCTCGGTCATAAGTGATCGGGGTACACACTCTCAGTGTATGTTCAAATGAGTTTTCAAACTATCCAGGATAACTCATCTATTCATCATCGCTTACCACCCATATGCAAGCAGTCTGGAGGAAATTACGAATCATGAGCTCGAGCTGATTCTTGGAAAGACGATCGATCAATCTCTGAGGGATTTGTCAATCAAGCTCGACGAGGCTCTTTGGGACTTTTGAACTGCCTTCAAGACTCTTATCGATCGGCAGTTCACCTTGTGGACTATTTTATGGTAAGGCTTGTCATTTATCAGTCAACCTTGAGCATAAACCATTAGGGGCGATGAAGACACTAAATATGGATGCCAGTCTTGGAGCTTTATAACCAAATTACAAACTACTGGAATTGGAGGAGTACAGGTTCCATGCATTTGAAAACGCACTGTTCTATTAAAAGAAAGGTAATGATGCTAAGGTTCTGGTAACGTTCATGCCATGAGTTCTCACTCATTTTGATGCCCCTCTCTGAGTCATAAGTGATCGGGGTACTCACTCTTAGAGTATTTTCAAACGAGTTTTCAAACTAACTAGGATAACTCATCGATTGATCATCGCTTACCACCCACATGCAAGTAGTCTGGAGGAAGTGACGAATCATGAGATTAAGCTGTTTTATGAAAAGACGAATGATCAATATATGAGGGATTGCTTAATCAAGCTCGATGAGGCTCTTTGGGCCTTTCAACCTACCTTCAAGACTCCTATCGATCGGCACTTCACCTTGTCCACTATTTAATGGTAAGGCTTGTCCTTTATCAGTCAACATTGAGCAGAAATCATTATGAGCGATAAAGCAACTAAATATGGATGCTAGTCTTGCAGCATTAGAAATAAAGTACCAACTACTGGAGTTTGGAGGAAAACAGATTCCATGCATTCGAAAGCACACTATTATATAATGAGAAAGGCAATGAGACTAAGGTGCTGGTAAAGTTCATGCCATGCCTTCTCATTCATTTCGACGCCCCTCACTCGGCCATAAGCGATCGCGGTACTCACTTTCAGAGTATTTTCAAAGGAGTTTTGAAATAAACTAGAATAACTCATTTATTGATCACCGCTTACCACCCACATGCAAGCAGTCTGGAGGAAGTGAGAAATCATGAGCTTGAGCGGATTCTTGGAAAGACGATCGGACAATCTCTAAGGGATTGGTCAATCAAGCTCGATGAGGCTCTTTGGGCCTTTCGACTTGCCTTCAACACTCCTATCCATCGGCACTGCACCTTGTCGACTATTTTATGGTATGGCTTGCCATTTATCAGTCAAGCTTGGGCATAAACGATTATGGGCAATGAACCCACTAAATATGGATGCTAGTCTTGTAGCTTTAGAAACAAACTTCCAACTACTGGAGTTGGCGGCGTACATATCCAATGCATTCAAAAGTGCAATATTATATAAAGAGAAAGGTAAGATGCTAAGGTGTTGGTAAAGTCCAAGCCATGCCTGCTCAATCATTTTGATGCCCCTCAATCGGTCATAAGTGACCGGCGTACTCACTTTCAGAGTATTTTCAAACGAGTTTTCAAACTAACTAGGATAACTCATCTATTGATCATCGCTTACCACCCACATGTAAGTAGTCTGGAGGAAGTGACGAATCATGAGATTAAGCTGTTTCATGAAAAGATGAATGATCAATATATGAGGGATTGCTTAATCAAGCTCGATGAGGCTCTTTGGGCCTTTCAACCTACCTTCAAGACTCCTATCGATCGACACTTCACCTTGTCCACTATTTAATGGTAAGGCTTGTCCTTTATCAGTCAACCTTGAGCAGAAATCATTATGAGCGATAAAGCCACTAAATATGGATGCTAGTCTTGCAGCTTTAGAAATAAAGTACCAACTACTGGAGTTTGGAGGAAAACAGATTCCATGCATTCGAAAGCACACTATTATATAATGAGAAAGGCAATGAGACTAAGGTGCTGGTAAACTTAATGCCATGCCTTCTCATTCATTTCGACGCCCCTCACTCGGCCATAAGCGATCGCGGTACTCACTTTCAGAGTATTTTCAAACGAGTTTTGAAATAAACTAGAATAACTCATTTATTGATCACAGCTTACCACCCACATGCAAGCAGTCTGGAGGAAGTGAGAAATCATGCGCTTGAGCGGATTCTTGGAAAGACGATCGGACAATCTCTGAGGGATTGGTCAATCAAGCTCGATGAGGCTCTTTGGGCTTTCGACTTGCCTTCAAGACTCCCATCCATCGGCACTGCACCTTGTCGACTATTTTATGGTATGGCTTGCCATTTAACAGTCAACCTTGGGCATAAACGATTATGGGCAATGATCCCACTAAATATGGATGCTAGTCCTGTAGCTTTAGAAACTAATTTCGAACTACTGGAGTTGGTGGCGTACATATCCAATGCATTCAAAAGCGCACTATTATATAAAGAGAAAGGTAAGATGCTAAGGTGCTGGTAAAGTTCATGCCATGCCTTCTCAATCATTTTGATACCCCTCACTCGGTCATAAGCGATCGGCGTACTCACTTTCAGAGTATTTTCAAACGAGTTTTCAAACTAACTAGGATAACTTATCTATTGATCATCGCTTACCACCCACATGCAAGTAGTCTGGAGGAAGTGACGAATCATGAGTTTGAGCTGATTCATGAAAAGACGAATGATCAATATATGAGGGATTGGTTAATCATGCTCGATGAGGGTCTTTGGGCCTTTCAACCTACCTTCAAGACTCCTATCGATCGGTACTTCACTTTGTCCACTATTTTATGGTAAGGCTTGTCATTTATCAGTCAACCTTTAGCATAAATCATTATGGGCAATGAAGCCACTAAATATGGATGCTAGTCTTGCAGCTTTAGAAACAAAGAACCAACTACTTGAGTTGGAGGAAAACAGATTCCATACATTCAAAAGCGCACTATTAAATAAAGAGAAAGGCAATGATGCTAAGGTGCTGGTAAAGTTCATGCCATGCCTTCTCATTCATTTCGACGCCCCTCACCTGGCCATAAGTGATCGGGGTACTCACTTTCAGAGTATTTTCAAATAAACTAGATTAACTCATTTATTGATCATCGCTTACCACCCACATGCAAGTAGTTTGGAGGATGTGAGAAATCATGAGCTTGAGCGGACTCTTGGAAAGACGATCGGAGAATCTCTGAGGGATTGGTCAAACAAGCTCGATGAGGTTCTTTGGGCCTTTCAAACTGCCTTCTAGACTCCTATCGATCGGCACTACACCTTGTCGACAATTTTATGGTATGGCTTGCCATTTATCAGTCAACCTTGGGCATAAACGATTATGGGCAATGAACCCACTAAATATGGATGCTAGTCTTGTAGCTTTAGAAACAAACATCCAACTACTGGAGTTGGCGGCGTACATATCCAATGCATTCAAAAGTGCACTATTATATAAAGAGAAAGGTAAGATGCTAAGGTGTTGGTAAAGTTCATGCCATGCCTTCTCAATCATTTTGATGCCCCTCAATTGGTCATAAGTGATCGGGGTACTCACTTTCAGAGTATGTTCAAACGAGTTTTCAAACTAACTAGGATAACTCATCTATTGATCATCGCTTACCACCCACATGCAAGTAGTCTGGAGGAAGTGACGAATCATGAGATTGAGCTGTTTCATGAAAAGACGAATGATCAATATATGAGGGATTGGTCAATCAAGCTCGATGAGGCTGTTTGGGCATAAATTGGTCAATCACCTTGTCCACTATTTTATGGTAAGGCTTGTCATTTATCAGTTAACCTTGAGCATAAAACATTATGGGCGATGAAGCCACTAAATATGGATGCTAGTCTTGCAGCTTTAGAAACAAAGTACCAACTACTTGAGTTGGAGGAAAATAGATTCCATGCATTCGAAAGCGCACTATTATATAAAGAGAAAGTCAATGATGCTAAGGTGCTGGTAAAGTTCATGCCATTCCTTGTCACTCATTTTGACGCCCCTCACTTGGTCATAAGCGACCGGGGTACTCACTTTCAGAGTATTTTCATACGAGTTTTCAAACTAACTAGAATAGCTCACTTATTGAGCATCGCTTACCACCCACATGCAAGTAGTCTGAGGAAGTGACGAATCATGAAGTCGAATTCAATCTTGGAAAGACGATCGATCAATCTCTGAGGGATTGGTCAATCAAGCTTGATCAGGCTGTTTGGGCCTTTCAAACTGCCTTCAAGACTCCTATCGATCGGTGCATCACCTTGTCGACTATTTTATGTTAAGGCTTGTCATTTATCAGTCAGCCTTGAGTATAAACCATTATGGGCGATGAAGCCACTTACTACGGATGCTAGTCTTGCAGCTTTAAAAACAAAGTACCAACTACTTGAGTTGGAGGAGTGCATGTTCCATGCATTAGACAACGCACAATTATATAAAGAGAAAGGTAATGATACTAAGGTGCTGGTAAAGTTCATGCCATGAGTTCTCACTCATTTCGACGCCCCTCTCTCGGTCATATGTGTTCGGGGTACACACTTTCAGAGTATTTTCAAATGAGTTTTCAAACTAAGTAGGATAACGCATCTATTCATCGTAGCTTACCACCCACATGCAAGTAGTCTGGAGGAAGTGACAAATCATGAGCTTGAGCTGCTGCTAGGAGAGACGATCGATCAATCTCTGAGGGATTGGTCAATCAAGCTCGATGAGGCTGTTTGGGCCTTTCAAACTGCCTTCAAGACTCCTATCGATCGGTGCTTCACCTTGTCGACTATTTATGTTAAGGCTTGTCATTTATCAGTCAGCCTTGAGTATAAACCACTATGGGCGATGAAGCCACTAACTATAGATGCTAGTCTTGCAGCTTTAAAAACAAAGTACCAACTACTGGAGTTGGAGGAGTGCAGGTTCCATGCATTAGACAGCGCACTATTATATAAAGAGAAAGGTAATGATGCTAAGGTGCTGGTAAAGTTCATGCCATGAGTTCTCACTCATTTCGACGCCCCGCTCTCGGTCATATGTGATCGGGGTACATACTTTCAAAGTATTTTCAAACCAGTTTTCAAACTAACTAGGATAACTCATCTATTGATCATTGCATACCACCCACATGCAAATAGTCTGGAGGAAGTGACAAATCAGGAGCTCGAGCTGATTCTAGGAAAGACGATCGATCGATCTTTGAGGGATTGGTCAATCAAGCTCGATGAGGTTCTTTGTGCCTTTCGAACTGCTTTCAAAACTCCTATCGATCGACACTTCACCTTGTCATTTATCAGTCAACCTTGAGCATAAATCATTATATGCGAAGAAGCCACTAAATATGGATGCTAGTCTTGCAGCTTTAGAAATAAAGTACCAACTACTGCAGATGGAGGAATACAAATTTCATGCATTCGAAAGCACACTATTGTATGAAGAAAAAGGTAATGATGCTAAGGTGTTGGTAAAGTTCATGCCATTCCTTGTCACTCATTTTGACGCCCCTCTCTCAGTCATAGGCGATCAGGGTACTCACTTTCAGAATATTTTGAAACGAGTTTTCAAACTAACTAGAATAACTCGCTTATTGATAATCACTTACCAGCCACATGCAAGTAGTCTGGAGGAAGTGACGAATCATGAGCTTGAGCTGAATCTTGGAAAGACGCTCGATTAATCTCTGAGGGATTGGTCAATCAAGCTCGATGAGGTTCTTTGTGCCTTTAGAACTGCTTTCAAGTCTCCTATCGATCGGCACTTCACCTTGTTGACTTTTTAAGGTACGGTTTGTCATTTATCATTCAACCTTGAGCATAAATCATTATAGGCGATGAAGCCACTAAATATGGATGCTAGTCTTGCAGCTTTAGAAGCAAAGTACCAACTACTGGAGTTGGAGGAGTACAGAGTCCATGCATTCGAAAGCGCACTATTATATAATGAGAAAGGTAATGATTCTAAGGTGCTAGTAAAGTTCATTCCATTCCTTGTCACTCATTTTGACGCCCCTCACTCGGTCATAAGCGATCGGGGTACTCACTTTCAGAGTAATTTCAAACGAGTTTTCAAACTAACTAGAATAACTTACTTATTGATCATCGCTTTCCAGCCACATGCAAGTAGTCTGGAGGAAGTGACGAATCATGAAGTCGAACTCAATCTTCGAAAGACGATCGATCAATCTCTAAGGGATTGGTCAATCAAGCTTGATCAGGCTCTTTGGGCCTTTCGAACTGCCTTCAAGACTCCTATTAATCTGCACTTCACCTTGTTGACTATTATATGGTAAGGCTTGTAATTTATCAGTCAGCCTTGAGTATAAACCATTATGGGCGATGAACGACTAAATATGGATGCTAGTCTTGCAGCTTTAAAAACAAAGTACCAACTGCTGGAGTTGGAGGAGTGCAGGTTCCATGCATTAGACAACGCACTATTATATAAAGATAAAGGTAATGATGCTAAGGTGCTGGTAAAGTGCATGCCATGACTTCTCACTCATTTTGACGCCCCTCATTCGGTCATAAGCGATCGGGGTACTCACTTTCAGAGTATTTTCAAACGAGTTTTCAATCTAACTAGGATAACTCATCTATTGATCATCGCTTACCACCCACATGCAAGCAGTCTGGAGGAAATGACGAATCATGAGCTCGAGCTCATTCTTGGAAAGACGATCGATCAATCTTTAAGGAATTGGTCAATCAAGCTCGATGAGGCTCTTTGGGCCTTTCGAACTGCCTTCAAGACTCCTATCGAATGGGTACTTCACCTTATCGACTGTTTTATGGTAAGGCTTGTCATTTATCAGTCACCCTTTAGCATAAACCATTATGGGCGATGAAGCCACTAACTATGGATGCTAGTCTTGCAGCTTTAAAAACAAAGTACCAACTGCTGGAGTTGGAGGAGTGCAGGTTCCATGCATTAGACAACGCACTATTATATAAAGAGAAAGGTAATGATGCTAAGGTGCTGGTAAAGTTCATGCCATGAGTTCTCACTCATTTTGACGCCCCTTACTCGGTCATAAGCGATCGGGGTACTCACTTTCAGAGTATTTTAAAACGAGTTTTCAAACTAACTAGAATAACTCACTTATTGATCATCGCTTACCACCCACATGCAAGTAGTCTGAAGGAAGTGACAAATCATGAAGTCGAACTCAATCTTGGAAAGACGATCGATCAATGTTTAAGGGATTGGTCAATCAAGCTCGATAAGGCTGTATAGGCCTTTCGAACTGCCTTCAAGACTCCTATCGATTGGTGCTTCACCTTTTCGACTAGTCTATGGTAAGGCTTGTCATTTAACAGTCAGCCTTTAGCATAAACCATTATGGGCGATGAAGCCACTAACTATGGATGCCAGTCTTGCAGCTTTAAAAACAAAGTACCAACTACTGGAGTTCGATGAGTGCAGGTTCCATGCATTAGACAGCTTACTATTATATAAAGAGAAAGGTAATGATGCTAAGGTGCTGGTAAAGTGCATTCGTTTCGTTCTCACTCATTTCGGCGCCCCTCATTCCGTCATAAGCGATCGGGGTACTCACTTTCAGCGTATTTTCATACGAGTTTCAAACTAACTAGAATAACTCACTTATTGATCATCGCTTACCACCCAGATGCATGTAATCTGGAGGAAGCGACGATTCATGAGGTTGAGCTGATTCTAGGAAAGACGATCGATCAATATCTGAGGGATTGGTCAATCAAGCTCGATGAGGCTCTTTGGGCCTTTCGAACTGCCTTCAAGACTCCTATCGATCGTCACGTCACCTTATCGACTATTTTAAGGTAAGGCTTATCATTTATCAGTCAACCTTGAGCATAAATCAATATAAGCGATGAAGCCACTACATATGGATGCTAGTCTTGTAGCTTTCGAAACAAAGTACCAACTACTGGAGTTTGAGGAGTACAGATTCCATGCATTCGAAAGCGCATTATTATATAAAGAGAAAGGTAATGATGCTAAGGTTCTGGTAAAGTTCATGCCATTCCTTCTCACTCATTTTGACGCCCCTCACTCGGTCATAAGCGATCAGGGTACTCACTTTCAGAGTATTTTCAAACGAGTTTTCAAACTAACAAGAATAACTCACTTATTGATCATCGCTTACCACCCACATGCAAGCAGTCTAGAGGAAGTGACGAATGATAAGCATGAGTTGATTCATGAAAAGACAGTCGATCAATCTCTGAGGGATTGGTCAATCAAGCTCGATGAGGCTCTTTGGGCCTTTCGAAATGCCTTCAAGACTCCTATCGATCGGCACTTCACCTTGTCGACTATTTTATGGTAAGGCTTGTCATTTATCAGTCAGCCTTGAGCAGAAACCATTATGGGTGATGAAGCCACTAAATATGGATGCTAGTATTGGAGCTATAGAAAAAAATTACCAACTACTAGAGTTGGAAGAGTAAAGGTTCCATACATTCGAAAGCGCAGTATTATATAAAGACAAAGGTAATGATGCTAAGGTGCTGGTAAATTTCATTCCATGCGTTCTCGCTCATTTCGGCGCCCCTCACTCGGTCATAAGCGATCGGGGTACTCACTTTCAGAGTATTTTTAAACGAGTTTTCAAACTAACTCATATAATTAATCTGTTGATCATCGCTAACAACCAACATGTAAGTAGTCTGGAGGGAGTGATGAATCACCAGCTCGAGCTGATTCTTGGAAAGACGATAGATCAATCTCTGAGGGATTCGTCAATCAAGCTCGATGAGGCTCTTTGGCCTTTCGAACTGCCTTCAAGACTCCTATCGATCGGCACTTCACCTTGTCCACTATTTTATGGAAAGTCTTGTCATTTATTAGTGAGCCTTGAACATAAACCATTATGGGTGTTGAAGCCACAAAATATGGATGCTAGTCTTGGTGCTTAAGAAACAAAGTACCAACTTCTAGAGTTGGAGTAGTACAGGTTCCATGCATTCGAAAGAGCACTATTATATAAAGACAAAGGTAATGATGCTAAGGTGCTGGTCAAGTTCATTCCATGCGTTCTCGCTCATTTCGGCGCCCCTCACTCGGTGATAAGGGATCGGGGTACTCACTTTAAGAGTATTTTCAAACGAGTTTTCAAACTAACTCGGATAACTCATCTATTTATCATCCCTAAACACCCATATGCAAGTAGTCTGGAGGAAGTGACAAATCACGAGTTCGAGCTGATTTTTGGAAAGATGATAGATCAACATTTTAGGGATTCATCAACCAAGCTCGATGAGGCTTTTTGGGCGTTTCGAACTGCCTTCAAGACTCCTATCGATCGGCACTTCACCTTGTCCACTATTTTATGGTAAGGCTTGTCATTTATCAGTCAACCTTGACTATAAATCATTATGGGTAATGAAGCCACTAAATAAGGATGTTAGTCTTGCAGCTTTAGACACAGAGTACCAACTTCTGGAGTTGGAGGAGTACAGGTTCCATGTATTCGAAAGCGCACTATTATATAAACACAAAGGTAATGATGCTAAGGTCCTGGTCAAGTTCATTCCATGCGTTCTCGCTCATTTCGGCGCCCCTCACTCAGTCATAAGGGATCGGGGTACTCACTTTCAGAGTATTTTCAAACGAGTTTTCAAACTAACTCGGATAACTCATCTATTGATCATCGCTAACCACCCACATGCAAGTAGTATGGAGGAAGTGACGAATCATTAGCTTGAATTGATTCGTGAAAAGACAATCGATCATTCTCTGAGGGATTGCTCAATCAAGCTCGATGAGGCTCTTTGGGACATTCGAACTGCCTTCAAGACTCCTATCGATTGGCACTTCACCTTGTCCACTATTTTATGGTAAGGCTTGCCATTTATCAGTCAACCTTAAGCTTAACTCATTATGGGCGATGAAGCCACTAAATATGGATGCTAGTCTTGCGGCTTTAAAAGGAAAGTACCAACTACTGGAGTTAGAGGAGTATAGATTCCATGCATTCGAAAGCGTACTATTATATAAAGACAAAGGTAATGATGCTAAGGTGCTAGTAAAGTTCATGCCATTCCTTGTCACTCATTTTGACACCCTTCGCTCGGTCATAAGCGATCAGGGTACTCACTTTCAGAGTATTTTCAAACGAGTTTTCAAACTAACTAGAATAACTCACTTATTGATCATCGCTTACCACCCACTTGCAACCAGTCTGGAGGAAGTGACGAATCATGAGCTTGAGCTGATTCTTGTAAAGACGATCGATCAATCTTTGAGGTATTGGTCAATCAAGCTCGATGAGGCTCTTTGGGCCTTTCGAACTGCCTTCAAGACTCCTATCGATCGGCACTTCACCTTGTCCACTATATTATGGTAAGACTTGTCATTTATCAGTCAACCTGGACCATAAACCATTATGGATGATGAATCCACTAAATATGGATGCTAGTCTTGGAGCTTTAGAAACAAATTACCAACTACTGGAGTTGGAGGAGTACAAGTTCCGCGCATTTCAAAGCGCACTATTATATAAAGAGAAAGGTAATGATGCTAACGTGCTGGTAAAGTTCATTCCATGCGTTCTCTTTCATTTCGACACCCCTCACTCGGTCATAAGCGATCGGGGTACTCAATTTCAGAGTATTTTGAAATAAGTTTACAAGCTAAGTAGGATAACTCATCTATTGATCATCGCTTACCACCCACATGTGAGTTGTCCGGAGAAACTGACGAATCATGACCTCGTGCTGATTCTTGGAAAAATGATCGATCAATCTTTGAGGGATTGGTCAATCAAGCTCGATGATTTTGGGCCTTTCGGACTGCCTTCAAGACTCCTATCGATTAGCATTTCACCTTGTCGGCTATTTTATGGTAAGGCTTGTAATTTATCAGTGAACCTTAAGCATAACCCATTATGGGGGATGGAGCCACTAAATATGGATGCTAGTCTTAAAGCTTAAGAAACGAAGTACCAACTACTGTAGTTGGAGGAGTACAAGTTCCATGCATTCAAAAGTGGACTATTATATAAAGAGATAGGTAATGATGCTAAGGTGCTGGTAAAGTTCATTGCATGCGTTCTCACTCATTTCTACGCCCCTCACTCGGTCAAAAGCGATCGGGGTACTCACTTTCAGAGTATTTTCAAACGAGTTTTCTAACTAACTAGAATAACTCACTTATTGATCATCGCTTACCACCCACATGCAACCAGTCTGGAGGAAGTGACGAATCATGAGCTTGATTTCATTCTTGGAAAGACGATCGATCAATCTTTGAGGTATGGGTCAATCAAGCTCGATGAGGCTCTTTGGGCCTTTTGAACTGCCTTCAAGACTCCTATCGATCGTCACTTCACCTTCTCGACTATTTTAAGGTAAGGCTTTTCATTTATCAGTGAGCCTTGAGCATAAACCATTATGAACGATGAAGCCACTAAATATGGATGCTAGTCTTGGAGCTTAAGAAACAAAGTACCAACTTTTGGAGTAGGAGGAGTACAAGTTCCATGCATTCGAAAGTGCACTATTAGATAAAGAGAAAGGTAATGATGTTAAGGTGCTGGTAAAGTTTATTCTATGCCCCTTCTCACTCATTTTGACGCCCCTCATTCGGTCATAAGTGATCAGGGTACTCACTTTCAGAGTATCTTCAAACGAGTTTTCAAACTAACTAGGATAACTCATCTATATCATTGCTTACCACCCACATGCAAGCAGTCTGGAGGAAGTGACGAATCATGACCTCGTGCTGATTCTTGGAAAATTGATCGATCAATCTCTTAGGGATTGGTCGATCGAGCTCGATGCGGCTCTTTGGGCCTTTCGGACTGCCTTCAAAACTCCTATCGTCGGCACTTCACCTTGTCGACTATTTTATGGTAAGACTTGTCATTTATCAGTCAACCTTGACCATAAACCATTATGCATGTTGAAGCCACTAAATATGGATGCTAGTCTTGGAGCTTTAGAAACAAATTACAACTAGTGGAGTTGGAGGAGTACAAGTTCCATGCATTTCAAAGCGCAGTATTATATAAACAGAAAGGTAATGATGCTCAGGTGCTGGTAATGTTCATTCCATGCGTTCTCTCTGTTTTCGACGCCCCTCACTCGGTTATAAGCGATCAGGGTTTTCGACGCCCCTCACTCGGTTATAATAGATGAGTTTTCAAACTAACAAGGATAACTCATCTATTGATCATCGCTTACAACCCACATGCAAGTAGTCCTGAGGAAGTGACGAATCATAAACTTGAGCTTATTCAGGAAAAGACGATCGATTAATCTCTGAGGGATTGGGCAATCAAGCTCGGTGAGGCTCTTTGGGACTTTCAACCGCCTCAAAGATTTCTCTCGATCAGCTCGTCTCCTTGTAGACTATTTTATGGTAAAGCTTGTCATTTATCAGTGTACCTTGAGCATAAACCATTATGGGCGATGAAGCCACTAAATATGGATGCAAGTCTTGCAGCTTTAAAAGGAAAGTACCAACTACTAGAGTTGGAGGAGTACAAGTTCCAGCCATTCGAAATTCCACTATTATATAAAGAGATAGGTAATAATGCTAACGTGCTGGTAAAGTTCATTCCATGCGTTCTCACTCATTTCGACGCCCCTCACTCGGTCATAAGCGATCGGGGTACTCACTTTCATAGTATTTTCAAACGAGTTTTCAAAACTAATTAGAATAACTCACTTATTGATCATCGCTTACCACCCACATGCAAGCAGTCTGGAGGAAGTGACGAATCATGAGCTCGTGCTGATTCTTGGAAAAATGATCATTCAATCTTTGAGGGATTGGTCAATCAAGCTCGATGAGTTTGGGCCTTTCGGACTGCCTTCAAGACTCCTATCGATCGACACTTCACTTTGTCCACTATATTATGGTAAGATTTGTCATTTATCAGTCAACCTGGACCATTAACCATTATGGATGATGAATCCACTAAATATGGATGCTAGTCTTGGAGCTTTAGAAACAAAGTACCAACTACTGGAGTTAGAGGAGTACAAGTTACATGCATTTCAAAACGCACTATTATATAAAGAGAAAGGTAATGATGCTAAGGTGCTGGTAAAGTTCATTCCATGCGTTCTCACTCATTTCGACGCCCCTTACTTGGTCATAAGCGATCGAGGTACTCACTTTCAGAGTATTTTCAAACGAGTTTTAAAACTAATTAGAATAATTCACTTATTAATCATCGCTTACCACCCACATGCAAGCAGTTTGGAGGAAGTGACGAATCATGAGCTCGTGCTGATTCTTGGAAAAACGATCGATCAATCGCTGAGGGATTGGTCAATCAAGCTCGATGAGGGTCTTTGGGCCTTTCAGACTGCCTTCAAGACTCCTATCGATCGACACATTACCTTGTCGACTATTTTATGGTAAAGTTGATTCCATGCGTTCTCGCTCATTTCGGCTCCCCTCACTCGGTCATAAGCGATTGGGGTACTCAATTTCGCAGTATTTTCAAATGAGTTTTCCAACTAACTAGGATAACTCATCTATTGATCACCGCTTACCATCCACATGCAAATAGTCCCGAGAAAGTGACGAATCATGAACTTCACTCGATTCATGAAAAGATGATCGATCAATCTCTGAGGGATTGGGCAATCAAGCTAAATGAGGCTCTTTGGGCCTTTCGAACTGCCTTCAAGTCTCCAATCGATCAGCATTTCACCTTGTCGACAATTTTATGGTAAGGCTTGTCATTTATCAGTGAACCTTGAGCGTAAACCATTATGGAGGAGTACAAGTTGCATGCATTCAAAAGTGCACTATTATATAAAGAGATAGGTAATGTGCCAATGTGCTAGTAAAGTTCATTCCATGCGTTCTCTCTCATTTCGACGCCCCTCACTCGGTCATAAGCGATCGGGTACTCAATTTCATAGTATTTTCAAATAAGTTTTCAAAATAAGTAGGATAACTCATCTATTGATCATCGCTTACCATCCACATGCAAGTAGTCCTGAGAAAGTGACGAATCATGAACTTCAGCTGCTTCATGAAAAGATGATCTATCCATCTCTGAGGGATTGGGCAATCAAGCTCAATGAGGCTCGTTGGGCCTTTCGAGCTGCCTTCAAGACTCCTATCGATCAACATTTCACCTTGTCGACTATTTTATGGTAAGGCTTGTCATTTATCAGTGAACCTTGAGCATAACCCATTATGGGGGGTGAAGCCACTAAATTTGGATGCTAGTCTTACGGCTTAAGAAACAAAGTACCAACTACTGCAGTTGGAGGAGTACAAGTTCTATGCATTCAAAAGTGCACTATTATATAAAGAGATAGGTAATGACGCTAAGGTGCTGGTAAAGTTCATTCCATGTGTTCTCACTCATTTCGACGCCCCTCACTCGGTCAAAAGCGATCGGGGACTCACTTTCAGAGTATTTTCAAACGAGTTTTAAAACTAATTAGAATAACTCACTTATTGATCATCGCTTACCACCCACATGCAAGCAGTCTGGTGGAAGTGACGAATCACGAGCTCCTGCTGATTCTTGGAAAAAAGATTGATCAATCTTTGAGGGATTTGTCAATAAAGCTCGATGAGGCCAAAGACTCACTCAGTTCGACGACCCTCTCTCGGTCATAAGCAATCGTGGTACTCACTTTAAGAGTATTTTCAAACGAGTTTTCAAACTAACTAGAATAACTCATTTTTTTATCATCGCTTACCACCCACATGCAAGCATTATAGAGGACGTGATAAATCATGAGCTCGAACTGATTCTTGGAAAGACGATCGACAATCTTTGAGGAATTGGTCAATCAAGCTCGATGAGGCTCTTTGGGCCTTACGAACTGCATTCAAGACTCCTATCGATCGACACTTCACCTTGTCGACTATTTTATGGTAAAGCTTGTCATTTATTAGTCAACCTTGAGCATAAACCATTATGGGCGATGAAGCCACTAAATATGGATGCAAGTCTTGCAGCTTTAAAAGGAAAGTACCAACTACTAGAGTTGGAGGAGTACAAGTTCCAGCCATTCGAAATTCCACTATTATATAAAGAGATAGGTAATAATGCTAACGTGCTTGGTAAAGTTCATTCCATGCGTTCTCACTCATTTCGACGCCCCTCACTCGGTCATAAGCGATCGGGGTACTCACTTTCATAGTATTTTCAAACGAGTTTTCAAAACTAATTAGAATAACTCACTTATTGATCATCGCTTACCACCCACATGCAAGCGATCTGAGGAAGTGACGAATCATGAGCTCGTGCTGATTCTTGGAAAAATGATCATTCAATCTTTGAGGGATTGGTCAATCAAGCTCGATGAGTTTGGGCCTTTCGGACTGCCTTCAAGACTCCTATCGATCGACACTTCACTTTGTCCACTATATTATGGTAAGACTTGTCATTTATCAGTCAACCTGGACCATTAACCATTATGGATTATGAATCCACTAAATATGGATGCTAGTCTTGGAGCTTTAGAAACAAAGTACCAACTACTGGATTTGGAGGAGTACAAGTTACATGCATTTCAAAACGCACTATTATATAAAGAGAAAGGTAATGATGCTAAGGTGCTGGTAAAGTTCATTCCATGCGTTCTCACTCATTTCGACGCCCCTTACTTGGTCATAAGCGATCGAGGTACTCACTTTCAGAGTATTTTCAAACGAGTTTTAAAACTAATTAGAATAATTCACTTATTAATCATCGGTTACCACCCACATGCAAGCAGTTTGGAGGAAGTGACGAATCATGAGCTCGTGCTGATTCTTGGAAAAACGATCGATCAATCGCTGAGGGATTGGTCAATCAAGCTCGATGAGGGTCTTTGGGCCTTTCAGACTGCCTTCAAGACTCCTATCGATCGACACATTACCTTGTCGACTATTTTATGGTAAAGTTGATTCCATGCGTTCTCGCTCATTTCGGCTCCCCTCACTCGGTCATAAGCGATTGGGGTACTCAATTTCAGAGTATTTTCAAATGAGTTTTCCAACTAACTAGGATAACTCATCTATTGATCACCGCTTACCATCCACATGCAAATAGTCCTGAGAAAGTGACGAATCATGAACTTCAGCTGATTCATGAAAAGATGATCGATCAATCTCTGAGGGATTGGGCAATCTAGCTAAATGAGGCTCTTTGGGCCTTTCGAACTGCCTTCAAGTCTCCACTCGATCAGCATTTCACCTTGTCGACAATTTTATGGTAAGGCTTGTCATTTATCAGTGAACCTTGAGCGTAAACCATTATGGAGGAGTACAAGTTGCATGCATTCAAAAGTGCACTATTATATAAAGAGATAGGTAATGTGCCAATGTGCTAGTAAAGTTCATTCCATGCGTTCTCTCTCATTTCGACGCCCCTCACTCGGTCATAAGCGATCAGGGTACTCAATTTCATAGTATTTTCAAATAAGTTTTCAAAATAAGTAGGATAACTCATCTATTGATCATCGCTTACCATCCACATGCAAGTAGTCCTGAGAAAGTGACGAATCATGAACTTCACGTTTGCTTCATGAAAAGATGATCTATCCATCTCTCGAGGGATTGGGCAATCAAGCTCAATGAGGCTCTTTGGGCCTTTCGAACCGCCTTCAAGACTCCTATCGATCAACATTTCACCTTGTCGACTATTTTATGGTAAGGCTTGTCATTTATCAGTGAACCTTGAGCATAACCCATTATGGGGGGTGAAGCCACTAAATTTGGATGCTAGTCTTACAGCTTAAGAAACAAAGTACCAACTACTGCAGTTGGAGGAGTACAAGTTCTATGCATTCAAAAGTGCACTATTATATAAAGAGATAGGTAATGACGCTAAGGTGCTGGTAAAGTTCATTCCATGTGTTCTCACTCATTTCAACGCCCCTCACTCGGTCAAAAGCGATCGGGGACTCACTTTCAGAGTATTTTCAAACGAGTTTTAAAACTAATTAGAATAACTCACTTATTGATCATCGCTTACCACCCACATGCAAGCGATCGGTGGAAGTGACGAATCACGAGCTCCTGCTGATTCTTGGAAAAAAGATTGATCAATCTTTGACGGATTTGTCAATAAAGCTCGACGAGGCCAAAGACTCACTCAGTTCGACGACCCTCTCTCGGTCATAAGCAATCAGGGTACTCACTTTAAGAGTATTTTCAAACGAGTTTTCAAACTAACTAGAATAACTCATTTTTTTATCATCGCTTACCACCCACATGCAAGCATTATAGAGGACGTGATAAATCATGAGCTCGAACTGATTCTTGGAAAGACGATCGACAATCTTTGAGGAATTGGTCAATCAAGCTCGATGAGGCTCTTTGGGCCTTACGAACTGCATTCAAGACTCCTATCGATCGACACTTCACCTTGTCGACTATTTTATGGTAAAGCTTGTCATTTATCAGTCAACCTTGAGCATAAACCATTATGGGCGATGAAGCCACTAAATATGGATGCAAGTCTTGCAGCTTTAAAAGGAAAGTACCAACTACTAGAGTTGGAGGAGTACAAGTTCCAGCCATTCGAAATTCCACTATTATATAAAGAGATAGGTAATAATGCTAACGTGCTTGGTAAAGTTCATTCCATGCGTTCTCACTCATTTCGACGCCCCTCACTCGGTCATAAGCGATCGGGGTACTCACTTTCATAGTATTTTCAAACGAGTTTTCAAAACTAATTAGAATAACTCACTTATTGATCATCGCTTACCACCCACATGCAAAGCAGTCTGGAGGAAGTGACGAATCATGAGCTCGTGCTGATTCTTGGAAAAATGATCATTCAATCTTTGAGGGATTGGTCAATCAAGCTCGATGAGTTTGGGCCTTTCGGACTGCCTTCAAGACTCCTATCGATCGACACTTCACTTTGTCCACTATATTATGGTAAGACTTGTCATTTATCGATCCAACCTGGACCATTAACCATTATGGATTATGAATCCACTAAATATGGATGCTAGTCTTGGAGCTTTAGAAACAAAGTACCAACTACTGGATTTGGAGGAGTACAAGTTACATGCATTTCAAAACGCACTATTATATAAAGAGAAAGGTAATGATGCTAAGGTGCCGGTAAAGTTCATTCCATGCGTTCTCACTCATTTCGACGCCCCTTACTTGGTCATAAGCGATCGAGGTACTCACTTTCAGAGTATTTTCAAACGAGTTTTAAAACTAATTAGAATAATTCACTTATTAATCATCGGTTACCACCCACATGCAAGCAAGTTTGGAGGAAGTGACGAATCATGAGCTCGTGCCGATTCTTGGAAAAACGATCGATCAATCGCCGAGGGATTGGTCAATCAAGCTCGATGAGGGTCTTTGGGCCTTTCAGACTGCCTTCAAGACTCCTATCGATCGACACATTACCTTGTCGACTATTTTATGGTAAAGTTGATTCCATGCGTTCTCGCTCATTTTGGCTCCCCTCACTCGGTCATAAGCGATTGGGGTACTCAATTTCAGAGTATTTTCAAATGAGTTTTCCAACTAACTAGGATAACTCATCTATTGATCACCGCTTACCATCCACATGCAAATAGTCCTGAGAAAGTGACGAATCATGAACTTCGACCGATTCATGAAAAGATGATCGATCAATCTCCGAGGGATTGGGCAATCTAGCTAAATGAGGCTCTTTGGGCCTTTCGAATCGCCTTCAAGTCTCCAATCGATCAGCATTTCACCTTGTCGACAATTTTATGGTAAGGCTTGTCATTTATCAGTGAACCTTGAGCGTAAACCATTATGGAGGAGTACAAGTTGCATGCATTCAAAAGTACACTATTATATAAAGAGATAGGTAATGTGCCAATGTGCTAGTAAAGTTCATTCCATGCGTTCTCTCTCATTTCGACGCCCCTCACTCGGTCATAAGCGATCAGGGTACTCAATTTCATAGTATTTTCAAATAAGTTTTCAAAATAAGTAGGATAACTCATCTATTGATCATCGCTTACCATCCACATGCAAGTAGTCCTGAGAAAGTGACGAATCATGAACTTCAGCTGCTTCATGAAAAGATGATCTATCCATCTCTGAGGGATTGGGCAATCAAGCTCAATGAGGCTCTTTGGGCCTTTCGAACTGCCTTCAAGACTCCTATCGATCAACATTTCACCTTGTCGACTATTTTATGGTAAGGCTTGTCATTTATCAGTGAACCTTGAGCATAACCCATTATGGGGGGTGAAGCCACTAAATTTGGATGCTAGTCTTACAGCTTAAGAAACAAAGTACCAACTACTTGCAGTTGGAGGAGTACAAGTTCTATGCATTCAAAAGTGCACTATTATATAAAGAGATAGGTAATGACGCTAAGGTGCTTGGTAAAGTTCATTCCATGTGTTCTCACTCATTTCGACGCC
Source organism: Linum usitatissimum (assembly GCA_030674075.2). Lineage (NCBI taxonomy): Eukaryota > Viridiplantae > Streptophyta > Magnoliopsida > Malpighiales > Linaceae > Linum > Linum usitatissimum. The sequence goes on along the minus strand of JAUJYP020000128.1, from coordinate 67,622 downwards.
CCTCACTCGGTCAAAAGCGATCGGGGACTCACTTTCGCAGTATTTTCAAACGAGTTTTAAAACTAATTAGAATAACTCACTTATTGATCATCGCTTACCACCCACATGCAAGCAGTCTGGTGGAAGTGACGAATCACGAGCTCCTGCTGATTCTTGGAAAAAAGATTGATCAATCTTTGAGGGATTTGTCAATAAAGCTCGACGAGGCCAAAGACTCACTCAGTTCGACGACCCTCTCTCGGTCATAAGCAATCGTGGTACTCACTTTAAGAGTATTTTCAAACGAGTTTTCAAACTAACTAGAATAACTCATTTTTTTATCATCGCTTACCACCCACATGCAAGCATTATAGAGGACGTGATAAATCATGAGCTCGAACTGATTCTTGGAAAGACGATCGACAATCTTTGAGGAATTGGTCAATCAAGCTCGATGAGGCTCTTTGGGCCTTACGAACCGCATTCAAGACTCCTATCGATCGACACTTCACCTTGTCGACTATTTTATGGTAAAGCTTGTCATTTATCGATCAACCTTGAGCATAAACCATTATGGGCGATGAAGCCACTAAATATGGATGCAAGTCTTGCAGCTTTAAAAGGAAAGTACCAACTACTAGAGTTGGAGGAGTACAAGTTCCAGCCATTCGAAATTCCACTATTATATAAAGAGATAGGTAATAATGCTAACGTCTTGGTAAAGTTCATTCCATGCGTTCTCACTCATTTCGACGCCCCTCACTCGGTCATAAGCGATCGGGGTACTCACTTTCATAGTATTTTCAAACGAGTTTTCAAAACTAATTAGAATAACTCACTTATTGATCATCGCTTACCACCCACATGCAAAGCGATCTGGAGGAAGTGACGAATCATGAGCTCGTGCCGATTCTTGGAAAAATGATCATTCAATCTTTGAGGGATTGGTCAATCAAGCTCGATGAGTTTGGGCCTTTCGGATCGCCTTCAAGACTCCTATCGATCGACACTTCACTTTGTCCACTATATTATGGTAAGACTTGTCATTTATCGATCAACCCGGACCATTAACCATTATGGATTATGAATCCACTAAATATGGATGCTAGTCTTGGAGCTTTAGAAACAAAGTACCAACTACCGGATTTGGAGGAGTACAAGTTACATGCATTTCAAAACGCACTATTATATAAAGAGAAAGGTAATGATGCTAAGGTGCCGGTAAAGTTCATTCCATGCGTTCTCACTCATTTCGACGCCCCTTACTTGGTCATAAGCGATCGAGGTACTCACTTTCGAGTATTTTCAAACGAGTTTTAAAACTAATTAGAATAATTCACTTATTAATCATCGGTTACCACCCACATGCAAGCGAGTTTGGAGGAAGTGACGAATCATGAGCTCGTGCCGATTCTTGGAAAAACGATCGATCAATCGCCGAGGGATTGGTCAATCAAGCTCGATGAGGGTCTTTGGGCCTTTCGGATCGCCTTCAAGACTCCTATCGATCGACACATTACCTTGTCGACTATTTTATGGTAAAGTTGATTCCATGCGTTCTCGCTCATTTCGGCTCCCCTCACTCGGTCATAAGCGATTGGGGTACTCAATTTCGTAGTATTTTCAAATGAGTTTTCCAACTAACTAGGATAACTCATCTATTGATCACCGCTTACCATCCACATGCAAATAGTCCCGAGAAAGTGACGAATCATGAACTTCACTCGATTCATGAAAAGATGATCGATCAATCTCCGAGGGATTGGGCAATCTAGCTAAATGAGGCTCTTTGGGCCTTTCGAATCGCCTTCAAGTCTCCACTCGATCAAGCATTTCACCTTGTCGACAATTTTATGGTAAGGCTTGTCATTTATCAGTGAACCTTGAGCGTAAACCATTATGGAGGAGTACAAGTTGCATGCATTCAAAAGTGCACTATTATATAAAGAGATAGGTAATGTGCCAATGTGCTAGTAAAGTTCATTCCATGCGTTCTCTCTCATTTCGACGCCCCTCACTCGGTCATAAGCGATCAGGGTACTCAATTTCATAGTATTTTCAAATAAGTTTTCAAAATAAGTAGGATAACTCATCTATTGATCATCGCTTACCATCCACATGCAAGTAGTCCTGAGAAAGTGACGAATCATGAACTTCAGCTGCTTCATGAAAAGATGATCTATCCATCTCTGAGGGATTGGGCAATCAAGCTCAATGAGGCTCTTTGGGCCTTTCGAACTGCCTTCAAGACTCCTATCGATCAACATTTCACCTTGTCGACTATTTTATGGTAAGGCTTGTCATTTATCAGTGAACCTTGAGCATAACCCATTATGGGGGGTGAAGCCACTAAATTTGGATGCTAGTCTTACAGCTTAAGAAACAAAGTACCAACTACTGCAGTTGGAGGAGTACAAGTTCTATGCATTCAAAAGTGCACTATTATATAAAGAGATAGGTAATGACGCTAAGGTGCTGGTAAAGTTCATTCCATGTGTTCTCACTCATTTCGACGCCCCTCACTCGGTCAAAAGCGATCGGGGACTCACTTTCAGAGTATTTTCAAACGAGTTTTAAAACTAATTAGAATAACTCACTTATTGATCATCGCTTACCACCCACATGCAAGCAGTCTGGTGGAAGTGACGACCCTCAGTTCGACGACCCTCTCTCGGTCATAAGCAATCACGGTACTCACTTTAAGAGTATTTTCAAACGAGTTTTCAAACTAACTAGAATAACTCATTTTTTTATCATCGCTTACCACCCACATGCAAGCATTATAGAGGACGTGATAAATCATGAGCTCGAACTGATTCTTGGAAAGACGATCGACAATCTTTGAGGAATTGGTCAATCAAGCTCGATGAGGCTCTTTGGGCCTTACGAACTGCATTTAAGACTCCTATCGATCGACACTTCACCTTGTCGACTATTTAATGGTAAGTCTTGTAAGGTATCAGTCAACCTTGATCATAAACCATTATGGGCGATGAAGTGACTAAATATGGATGCTAGTTTTACATCTTTATAAACAAAGTACAACCACTAGAGATGGAGGAGTACAAGTTCCATGCATTCGAAAGTGCACTATTATATAAAGAGAAAGGTAACGATGCTAAGGTGCAGGTGAAGTTCATTCCGTGCCTTGTCACTCATTTCGACGCCCCTCACTCGGTCATAAGCGATCGGGATACTCACTTTCAGAGTATTTTCAAACGAGTTTTCAAACTACCTAGAATAATTCATTTATTGATTATCGCTTACCACCCACATGCAAGTAGTCTGTAGGAAGTGACGAATCATGAGCTCGAGCTGAGCTGATTCTTGAAAAGACGATCGATCAATCTCTGAGGAAATGGTCAATCAATCTCGATGAAGCTCTTTGGGCCTTTTGAACTGCCTTGAAGACTCCTATCGATCGGCACTTAACCTTGTCGACTATTTTATGGTAAGGCTTGTCATTTATCACTCAGCCTTGAGCATAAACCATTATGGGCGATGAGCGAGTAAATATGGATGCTAGTCTTGCATCTTTATAAACAAAGTACCAACTGCTGGAGTTGGAGGAGGACAGGTTTCATGCACTCGAAAGCGCACTATTATATAAAGAGAAAGGTAATGATGCTAAGGTGCTGGTAAAGTTCATGCCATGGGTTCTAACTCAGTTCGACGACCCTCTCTCGGTCATAAGCAATCGGGGTACTCACTTTCAGAGTATCTTCCAACGAGTTTTCAAACTAACTAGAATAACTCATTTTTTTATCATTGCTTACCACCCACCTGCAAGCATTATAGAGGACGTGACAAATCATGAGCTCGAATTTATTCATGGAAAGACGATCGACAATCTTTGAGGAATTGGTCAATCAATCTCGATGAGGCTCTTTCGGCCTTACGAACTGCATTCAAGACTCCTATCGATCGGCACTTCACCTTGTCGACTATTTAATGGTAAGCCTTGTAATGTATCAGTCAACCTTGATCATAAACCATTATGGGCGATGAAGTGACTAAATATGGATGCTAGTTTTACATCTTTATAAAAAAAGTACCAACTACTAGAGATGGAGGAGTACAGGTTCCATGCATTCGAAAGTACACTAATATATAAAGAGAAAGGTAATGATGCTAAGGTGCAGGTGAAGTTCATTCCATGCCTTGTCACTCATTTCGACGCCCCTCACTCGGTCATAAGCGATCGGGATACTCACTTTCAGAGTATTTTCAAACGAGTTTTCAAACTACCTAGAATAATTCATTTATTGATTATCGCTTACCACCCACATGCAAGTAGTCTGTAGGAAGTGACGAATCATGAGCTCGAGCTGAGCTGATTCTTGGAAAGACGATCGATCAATCTCTGAGGAAATGGTCAATGAAGCTCGATGAAGCTCTTTGGACCCTTCGAACTGCCTTCAAAAGAGGGTCATCGAGCTTGATTAACCAATTCCTCAAAGATTGATCGATCGTCTTTCCAAGAATCAGCTCGAGCTCATGATTCGTCACTTCCTGCAAACTACTTGCATGTGGGTGGTAAGCGATAATCAATAAATGAGTTATTCTAGTTAGTTTGACAACTCGTTTGAAAATACTCTGAAAGTGAGTACCTGGATCGCTTATGACCGATTCAGGGGCGTCGAAATGAGCGACAAGGCACGGAATGAACTTTACCTGGTCCTTAACATTATTACCTTTCTCTTTATATAATAGTGCACTTTCGAATGCATGGAACCTGTACTCCTCCATCAGTAGTAGTTGGTACTTTGGTTATAAAGATGTAACACTAGCATCCATATTTAGTCGCTTCATCGCCCATAATGAGTAATGCTCAAGGCTGACTGATAAATGACAAGGCTTACCATAAAATAGTCGACAAGCTAAAGTGCCGTTCGAGAGGAGTCTTGAAGGCAGTTCGAAAGGCCCAAAGAGCCTCATCAAGCTTGATTTACCAATTCCTCAGAGATTGATCGATCGTCTTTCCATGAATTAGCTCGAGCTCATGATTCGTCATTTCCTCCAGACTACTTGCATGTGGGTGGTAATCGATTATCAATATGAGTTATTCTAGTTAGTTTGAAAACTTGTTTGAAAATACTCTGAAAGTCAGTACCCCGATTGCTTATGACCGAGAGAGGGTCGTCGAACTGAGTGAGAACTCATGGCATAAACTTTACAAGCACCTTCGCATCATTAACTTTCCCTTTATATAATAGTGCGCTTTCGAATGCATGGAACCTGCACTCCTCCAACTGCAGTAGTTGGTACTTTGTTTATAAAGATGCAAGACTAGCATTCATATTTAGTCGCTCATCGCCCATAATGGTTTATGCGCAAGACTGACTGATGAATGACAAGCCATACCATAAAATAGTCGACAAGGTGAAGTGTCGATCGATAGGAGTCTTGAATGCAGTTCGAAAGGCGCAACGAGCCTCATCGAGCTTGATTGACCAATTCCTCAAAGATTGATCGATCGTCTTTCCAAGAATCAGCTCGAGCTTATGATTGGTCACTTCCTGCAGACTATTTGCATGTGGGTGGTAAGCGATAATCAATAAATGAGTTATTCTAGTTAGTTTGAAAACTCGTTTGAAAATACTCTGAAAGTGAGTACCCGGATCGCTGATGACCGATTCAGGGGCGTCGAAATGAGCGACAAGGCACGGAATGAACTTTACCTGGCCCTTAACATCATTACCTTTCTCTTTATATAATAGTGCACCTTCGAATGCATGGAACCTATACTTCTCCATCTTTAGTAGTTGGTACTTTGTTTATAAAGATGTGACATTAGCATCCTTATTTAGTCGCTTCATCGCCCATAATCGTTTATGCACAAGGTTGGCTTATTAAGGATAAGACTTACTATAAAATAGTCGACAAGGTGAAGTGCCGATCGATAGGATTCTTGAAGGCAGTTCGAAAGGCCCAAAGAGCCTCATCAAGCTTGATTGACCAATTCCTCAAAGATTGATCGATCGTCTTTCCAAGAATCAGCTCCAGCTCATGATTCGTCACTTCCTGCAGACTACTTGCATGTGGGTTGTAAGCGATAATCAATGAATGAGTTATTCTAGTTACTTTGAAAACTCGTTTGAAAATACGCTGAAAGTGAGTACCCCAAGTCCTTATGACCGAGATTGGGTCGTCGAATTCAGTGCGAACTCATGACATGAACTTTACTAGCACCTTAGGATCATTACCTTTCTCTTCATATAATAGTGCGCTTTCAAATGAATGGAACCTGTACTCCTCCAACTCTAGTAGTTGGTAGTTTCTTTCTAAAGCTATAAGACTAGCATCCATATCTAGTCACTTCATCGCTCATAATGGTTTATGGTCAAGGTTCATTGATAAATGACAAGACTTACCATTAAATAGTCCACAAGGTGAAGTGCCGATCGATAGGAATCTTTAAGGCTGTTGGAAAGGCCCAAAGAGCGTCATCGAGCTTGATTGACCAATTCCTCAGAGATTGATCGATCGTCTTTCCAAGAATTAGCTCTAGCTCATGATTCTTCACTTCCTGCAGACTACTTGCATGTGGGTGGTAAGCGATAATCAATAAATGAGCTATTCTAGTTAGTTTGAAAATTGTTTGAAAATACTCTGAAATTGAGTACCCCGATCGCTTATGAGCGAGTGAGGGGCGTCAAAATGAATGAGAAGGCATGGCATGAACTTTACCAGCACCTTACCATCCTTACTTTTCTCTTTATATGATAGTGTGCTGTCTAATGCATGGAACATGTATTCCTCCAACTCCGTAGTTGGTACTTTGTTTCTAAAGCCGCAAAACTAGCATCGATATTTAGTGGCTTCATCATCCGTAATGATTTATACTCAAGGTTGACTGATAAATGACAAGCCTTACCATAAAATAGTCGACAATGTGAAGTGCCGATCGATAGGAGTCTTGAAGGCAGTTCGAAAGAACCCAAACAGCCTCATCGAGCTTGATTTACTAATTCCTCATAGATTGATCGATCGTCTTTCCAAGATTCAGCTCCAGCTCGAGCTCATGATTCTTCACTTCCTGTAGACTACTTGCATGTGGGTGGTAAGCGATAATCAATAAATGAGCTTTTCTAGTTAGTTTGAAAATTGTTTGGAAATAGTTTGAAAGTGAGTACCCCGATCGCTTATGACCGAGTGAGGGGCGTCAAAATGAATGAGAAGGCATGGCATGAACTTTACCAGCACCTTAGCATCATTACCATTCTCTTTATATAATAGTGCACTTTCGAATGCATGGAACCTGTACTCCTCCATCTCTAGTAGTTGGTACTTTGTTTATAAAGATGTAAAACTAACATCCATATTTAGTCGCTTGATCGCCCATAATGCTTTATGCTCATGGATGACTCATAAATGACAAGACGTACAATTAAATAGTCCACAAGGTAAAGTGCCGATCGATAAGAGTCTTGAAGGCAGTTTGAAAGGCCAAAACAGCCTCATCGAGCTTGATTTACCAATTCCTCAGAGATTGATCAATCGTCTTTCCAAAAATCAGCTCCAGCTCATGATTCATCACTTCCTCTAGACTGCTTAAATGTGGGTGATAAGCGATGATCAATAAATGAGTTATTCTAGTTTGTTTGAAAAATCGTTTTAAAATACTCTGAAAGTGAGTACCCCGATCGCTTATGACCGAGTGAGGGGCGTCAAAATGAATGAGAAGGCATTGCATGAACTTTACCAGCACCTTACCATAATTTCTTTTCTCTTTATATAATAGTGTGCTGTCTAATGCATGGAACTCGTCCTCCTCAAACTCCGGTAGTTGGTACTTTGTATCTAAAGTTGCAAGACTAGCATCCAAATTTAGTGGCTTCATCGCACATAATGATTTATGCTCAAGGTTGACTCATAAATGACAAGCCTTACCGAGAAAATAGTCGACAATGTGAAGTGCCGATCGATAGGAGTCTTGAAGGCGGTTCGAAAGAACCCAAACGGCCTCATCGTGCTTGATTTACCAATTCCTCGGCGATTGATCGATCGTCTTTCCAAGAATCGGCTCTAGCTCATGATTCGTCACTTCCTCCGGATCGCTTGCACGTGGGTTGCAAGCGATGATCAATAAATGAGTTATTCTAGTTAGTTTGAAAACTCGTTAGAAAATACTGCGAAATTGAGTACCCCGATCGCTTATGAGCGAGTGAGGGGCGTCAAAATGAATGAGAAGGCATGGCATGAACTTTACCAGCACCTTACCATCCTTACTTTTCTCTTTATATGATAGTGTCTTGTCTAATGCATGGAACATGTATTCCTCCAACTCCAGTAGTTGGTACTTTGTTTCTAAAGCTGCAAAACTAGCATCGATATTTAGTGGCTTCATCATCCGTAATGATTTATACTCAAGGTTGACTGATAAATGACAAGCCTTACCATAAAATAGTCGACAATGTGAAGTGCCGATCGATAGGAGTCTTGAAGGCAGTTCGAAAGAACCCAAACAGCCTCATCGAGCTTGATTTACTAATTCCTCATAGATTGATCGATCGTCTTTCCAAGATTCAGCTCCAGCTCGAGCTCATGATTCTTCACTTCCTGTAGACTACTTGCATGTGGGTGGTAAGCGATAATCAATAAATGAGCTTTTCTAGTTAGTTTGAAAATTGTTTGGAAATAGTTTGAAAGTGAGTACCCCGATCGCTTATGACCGAGTGAGGGGCGTCAAAATGAATGAGAAGGCATGGCATGAACTTTACCAAGCACCTTAGCATCATTACCATTCTCTTTATATAATAGGGCACTTTCGAATGCATGGAACCTGTACTCCTCCATCTCTAGTAGTTGGTACTTTGTTTATAAAGATGTAAAACTAACATCCATATTTAGTCGCTTGATCGCCCATAATGCTTTATGCTCATGGATGACTCATAAATGACAAGACGTACAATTAAATAGTCCACAAGGTAAAGTGCCGATCGATAAGAGTCTTGAAGGCGCTTTGAAAGGCCAAAACGACCTCATCGAGCTTGATTTACCAATTCCTCGAGATTGATCAATCGTCTTTCCAAAAATCAGCTCCGGCTCATGATTCATCACTTCCTCTAGATCGCTTAAATGTGGGTGATAAGCGATGATCAATAAATGAGTTATTCTAGTTTGTTTGAAAAATCGTTTTAAAATACTCTGAAAGTGAGTACCCCGATCGCTTATGACCGAGTGAGGGGCGTCAAAATGAATGAGAAGGCATTGCATGAACTTTACCAGCACCTTACCATAATTTCTTTTCTCTTTATATAATAGTGTGCTGTCTAATGCATGGAACCTGTCCTCCTCAAACTCCAGTAGTTGGTACTTTGTATCTAAAGTTGCAAGACTAGCATCCAAATTTAGTGGCTTCATCGCACATAATGATTTATGCTCAAGGTTGACTCATAAATGACAAGCCTTACCGAGAAAATAGTCGACAATGTGAAGTGCCGATCGATAGGAGTCTTGAAGGCAGTTCGAAAGAACCCAAACAGCCTCATCGTGCTTGATTTACCAATTCCTCAGCGATTGATCGATCGTCTTTCCAAGAATCAGCTCTAGCTCATGATTCGTCACTTCCTCCAGACTGCTTGCCTGTGGGTTGCAAGCGATGATCAATAAATGAGTTATTCTAGTTAGTTTGAAAACTCGTTAGAAAATACTCTGAAATTGAGTACCCCGATCGCTTATGAGCGAGTGAGGGGCGTCAAAATGAATGAGAAGGCATGGCATGAACTTTACCAGCACCTTACCATCCTTACTTTTCTCTTTATATGATAGTGTGCTGTCTAATGCATGGAACATGTATTCCTCCAACTCCAGTAGTTGGTACTTTGTTTCTAAAGCTGCAAAACTAGCATCGATATTTAGTGGCTTCATCATCCGTAATGATTTATACTCAAGGTTGACTGATAAATGACAAGCCTTACCATAAAATAGTCGACAATGTGAAGTGCCGATCGATAGGAGTCTTGAAGGCAGTTCGAAAGAACCCAAACGGCCTCATCGAGCTTGATTTACTAATTCCTCATAGATTGATCGATCGTCTTTCCAAGATTCGGCTCCGGCTCGAGCTCATGATTCTTCACTTCTGTAGACTACTTGCATGTGGGTGGTAAGCGATAATCAATAAATGAGCTTTTCTAGTTAGTTTGAAAATTGTTTGGAAATAGTTTGAAAGTGAGTACCCCGATCGCTTATGACCGAGTGAGGGGCGTCAAAATGAATGAGAAGGCATGGCATGAACTTTACCAAGCACCTTAGCATCATTACCATTCTCTTTATATAATAGTGCACTTTCGAATGCATGGAACTCGTACTCCTCCATCTCTAGTAGTTGGTACTTTGTTTATAAAGATGTAAAACTAACATCCATATTTAGTCGCTTGATCGCCCATAATGCTTTATGCTCATGGATGACTCATAAATGACAAGACGTACAATTAAATAGTCCACAAGGTAAAGTGCCGATCGATAAGAGTCTTGAAGGCGAGTTTGAAAGGCCAAAACGACCTCATCGAGCTTGATTTACCAATTCCTCAGAGATTGATCAATCGTCTTTCCAAAAATCAGCTCCAGCTCATGATTCATCACTTCCTCTAGACTGCTTAAATGTGGGTGATAAGCGATGATCAATAAATGAGTTATTCTAGTTTGTTTGAAAAATCGTTTTAAAATACTCTGAAAGTGAGTACCCCGATCGCTTATGACCGAGTGAGGGGCGTCAAAATGAATGAGAAGGCATTGCATGAACTTTACCAAGCACCTTACCATAATTTCTTTTCTCTTTATATAATAGTGTCTTGTCTAATGCATGGAACTCGTCCTCCTCAAACTCCGGTAGTTGGTACTTTGTATCTAAAGTTGCAAGACTAGCATCCAAATTTAGTGGCTTCATCGCACATAATGATTTATGCTCAAGGTTGACTCATAAATGACAAGCCTTACCAGAAAATAGTCGACAATGTGAAGTGCCGATCGATAGGAGTCTTGAAGGCAGTTCGAAAGAACCCAAACAGCCTCATCGTGCTTGATTTACCAATTCCTCAGCGATTGATCGATCGTCTTTCCAAGAATCAGCTCTAGCTCATGATTCGTCACTTCCTCCAGATCGCTTGCATTCGTGGGTTGCAAGCGATGATCAATAAATGAGTTATTCTAGTTAGTTTGAAAACTCGTTAGAAAATACTCTGAAATTGAGTACCCCGATCGCTTATGAGCGAGTGAGGGGCGTCAAAATGAATGAGAAGGCATGGCATGAACTTTACCAGCACCTTACCATCCTTACTTTTCTCTTTATATGATAGTGTCTTGTCTAATGCATGGAACATGTATTCCTCCAACTCCGGTAGTTGGTACTTTGTTTCTAAAGCCGCAAAACTAGCATCGATATTTAGTGGCTTCATCATCCGTAATGATTTATACTCAAGGTTGACTGATAAATGACAAGCCTTACCATAAAATAGTCGACAATGTGAAGTGCCGATCGATAGGAGTCTTGAAGGCAGTTCGAAAGAACCCAAACAGCCTCATCGAGCTTGATTTACTAATTCCTCATAGATTGATCGATCGTCTTTCCAAGATTCAGCTCCAGCTCGAGCTCATGATTCTTCACTTCCTGTAGACTACTTGCATGTGGGTGGTAAGCGATAATCAATAAATGAGCTTTTCTAGTTAGTTTGAAAATTGTTTGGAAATAGTTTGAAAGTGAGTACCCCGATCGCTTATGACCGAGTGAGGGGCGTCAAAATGAATGAGAAGGCATGGCATGAACTTTACCAGCACCTTAGCATCATTACCATTCTCTTTATATAATAGGGCACTTTCGAATGCATGGAACCTGTACTCCTCCATCTCTAGTAGTTGGTACTTTGTTTATAAAGATGTAAAACTAACATCCATATTTAGTCGCTTGATCGCCCATAATGCTTTATGCTCATGGATGACTCATAAATGACAAGACGTACAATTAAATAGTCCACAAGGTAAAGTGCCGATCGATAAGAGTCTTGAAGGCGCTTTGAAAGGCCAAAACAACCTCATCGAGCTTGATTTACCAATTCCTCGAGAGATTGATCAATCGTCTTTCCAAAAATCAGCTCCGACTCATGATTCATCACTTCCTCTAGATCGCTTAAATGTGGGTGATAAGCGATGATCAATAAATGAGTTATTCTAGTTTGTTTGAAAAATCGTTTTAAAATACTCGAAAGTGAGTACCCCGATCGCTTATGACCGAGTGAGGGGCGTCAAAATGAATGAGAAGGCATTGCATGAACTTTACCAAGCACCTTACCATAATTTCTTTTCTCTTTATATAATAGTGTCTTTCTAATGCATGGAACTCGTCCTCCTCAAACTCCAGTAGTTGGTACTTTGTATCTAAAGTTGCAAGACTAGCATCCAAATTTAGTGGCTTCATCGCACATAATGATTTATGCTCAAGGTTGACTCATAAATGACAAGCCTTACCAGAAAATAGTCGACAATGTGAAGTGCCGATCGATAGGAGTCTTGAAGGCAGTTCGAAAGAACCCAAACAGCCTCATCGTGCTTGATTTACCAATTCCTCGCCGATTGATCGATCGTCTTTCCAAGAATCGGCTCTAGCTCATGATTCGTCACTTCCTCCAGACTGCTTGCCTGTGGGTTGCAAGCGATGATCAATAAATGAGTTATTCTAGTTAGTTTGAAAACTCGTTAGAAAATACTCTGAAATTGAGTACCCCGATCGCTTATGAGCGAGTGAGGGGCGTCAAAATGAATGAGAAGGCATGGCATGAACTTTACCAAGCACCTTACCATCCTTACTTTTCTCTTTATATGATAGTGTGCTCGTCTAATGCATGGAACATGTATTCCTCCAACTCCGTAGTTGGTACTTTGTTTCTAAAGCCGCAAAACTAGCATCGATATTTAGTGGCTTCATCATCCGTAATGATTTATACTCAAGGTTGACCGATAAATGACAAGCCTTACCATAAAATAGTCGACAATGTGAAGTGCCGATCGATAGGAGTCTTGAAGGCAGTTCGAAAGAACCCAAACAAATTTCATCGAGCTTGATTTACTAATTCCTCATAGATTGATCGATCGTCTTTCCAAGATTCAGCTCCAGCTCGAGCTCATGATTCTTCACTTCCTGTAGACTACTTGCATGTGGGTGGTAAGCGATAATCAATAAATGAGCTTTTCTAGTTAGTTTGAAAATTGTTTGGAAATAGTTTGAAAGTGAGTACCCCGATCGCTTATGACCGAGTGAGGGGCGTCAAAATGAATGAGAAGGCATGGCATGAACTTTACCAAGACCTTAGCATCATTACCATTCTCTTTATATAATAGTGCACTTTCGAATGCATGGAACCTGTACTCCTCCATCTCTAGTAGTTGGTACTTTGTTTATAAAGATGTAAAACTAACATCCATATTTAGTCGCTTGATCGCCCATAATGCTTTATGCTCATGGATGACTCATAAATGACAAGACGTACAATTAAATAGTCCACAAGGTAAAGTGCCGATCGATAAGAGTCTTGAAGGCGCTTTGAAAGGCCAAAACAACCTCATCGAGCTTGATTTACCAATTCCTCGTAGATTGATCAATCGTCTTTCCAAAAATCAGCTCCAACTTCATGATTCATCACTTCCTCTAGATCGCTTAAATGTGGGTGATAAGCGATGATCAATAAATGAGTTATTCTAGTTTGTTTGAAAAATCGTTTTAAAATACTCGAAAGTGAGTACCCCGATCGCTTATGACCGAGTGAGGGGCGTCAAAATGAATGAGAAGGCATTGCATGAACTTTACCAGCACCTTACCATAATTTCTTTTCTCTTTATATAATAGTGTGCTGTCTAATGCATGGAACCTGTCCTCCTCAAACTCCAGTAGTTGGTACTTTGTATCTAAAGTTGCAAGACTAGCATCCAAATTTAGTGGCTTCATCGCACATAATGATTTATGCTCAAGGTTGACTCATAAATGACAAGCCTTACCAGAAAATAGTCGACAATGTGAAGTGCCGATCGATAGGAGTCTTGAAGGCGCTTCGAAAGAACCCAAACAGCCTCATCGTGCTTGATTTACCAATTCCTCGCCGATTGATCGATCGTCTTTCCAAGAATCAGCTCTAGCTCATGATTCGTCACTTCCTCCAGACTGCTTGCCTGTGGGTTGCAAGCGATGATCAATAAATGAGTTATTCTAGTTAGTTTGAAAACTCGTTAGAAAATACTCTGAAATTGCGTACCCCGATCGCTTATGAGCGAGTGAGGGGCGTCAAAATGAATGAGAAGGCATGGCATGAACTTTACCAGCACCTTACCATCCTTACTTTTCTCTTTATATGATAGTGTGCTGTCTAATGCATGGAACATGTATTCCTCCAACTCCAGTAGTTGGTACTTTGTTTCTAAAGCTGCAAAACTAGCATCGATATTTAGTGGCTTCATCATCCGTAATGATTTATACTCAAGGTTGACCGATAAATGACAAGCCTTACCATAAAATAGTCGACAATGTGAAGTGCCGATCGATAGGAGTCTTGAAGGCAGTTCGAAAGAACCCAAACAAACCTCATCGAGCTTGATTTACTAATTCCTCATAGATTGATCGATCGTCTTTCCAAGATTCAGCTCCAGCTCGAGCTCATGATTCTTCACTTCCTGTAGACTACTTGCATGTGGGTGGTAAGCGATAATCAATAAATGAGCTTTTCTAGTTAGTTTGAAAATTGTTTGGAAATAGTTTGAAAGTGAGTACCCCGATCGCTTATGACCGAGTGAGGGGCGTCAAAATGAATGAGAAGGCATGGCATGAACTTTACCAAGACCTTAGCATCATTACCATTCTCTTTATATAATAGTGCACTTTCGAATGCATGGAACCTGTACTCCTCCATCTCTAGTAGTTGGTACTTTGTTTATAAAGATGTAAAACTAACATCCATATTTAGTCGCTTGATCGCCCATAATGCTTTATGCTCATGGATGACTCATAAATGACAAGACGTACAATTAAATAGTCCACAAGGTAAAGTGCCGATCGATAAGAGTCTTGAAGGCGCTTTGAAAGGCCAAAACGACCTCATCGAGCTTGATTTACCAATTCCTCAGAGATTGATCAATCGTCTTTCGAAAAATCAGCTCCAGCTCATGATTCATCACTTCCTCTAGACTGCTTAAATGTGGGTGATAAGCGATGATCAATAAATGAGTTATTCTAGTTTGTTTGAAAAATCGTTTTAAAATACTCTGAAAGTGAGTACCCCGATCGCTTATGACCGAGTGAGGGGCATCAAAATGAATGAGAAGGCATGGCAATGACTTTGCCAGCACCTTACCATCATTACTTTTCTCTTTATATAATAGTGTGTGTCTAATGCATGGAACATGTACTCCTCCAACTCCAGTAGTTGGTACTTTGTTTCTAATGCTGCAAAACTAGCATCCATATTTAGTTGCTTCATCGCCCGTAATTGTTTATGCTCAAGGTTGACTGATAAATGACAAGCCTTACCATAAAATAGTCGACAATGTGAAGTGCCGATCGATAGGAGTCTTGAAGGCAGTTCGAAAGAACCCAAACAGCCTCATTGAGCTTGATTTACCAATTCCTCAGAGATTGATCGATCGAATTTCCAAAAATCAGCGCCAGCTCATTATTCGTCACTTCCTCCAGATTGCTTGCATGTGGGTGGTAAGCGATGATCAATAAATGAGTTATTCTAGTTAGTTTTAAAACTCGTTTGAAAATACTCTGAAAGTGAGTATCTCGAGTGCCTATGACTGAGTGAGGGGCGTCGAAATCAGTGACAAGGCATGGAATGAACTTTACCTGCACCTTAGCATTATTACCTTTCTCTTTATATAATAGTGCACCTTCGAATGCATGAAACCTGTACTCCTCCATCTATAGTAGTTGGTACTTTGTTTATAAAGATGTAACATTAGCATCCTTATTTAGTCGCTTCATCGCCCATAATCGTTTATGCTCAAGGCTGGCTTATTAAGGATAAGACTTACCATAAAATAGTCGACAAGGTGAAGTGCCGATCGATAGGATTCTTGAAGGCAGTTTGAAAGGCCCAAAGAGCCTCATCAAGCTTGATTGACCAATTCCTCAAAGATTGATCGATCATCTTTCCAAGAATCAGCTCAGCTCGAGCTCATGATTCTTCACTTCCTGTAGACTACTTACATGTGGGTGGTAAGCGATAATCAATGAATGAGCTTTTCTAGTTAGTTTGAAAATTGTTTGAAAATACTTTGAAAGTGAGTATCCCGATCGATTATGACCGAGTGAGGGGTGTCGAAATGACTGTCAAGGCATGGAATGAACTTTACCTGCACCTTAGCATCATTACCATTCTCTTTATAGAATAGTGCACTTTCGAATGCATGGAACCTGTACACCTCCATCTCTAGTAGTTGGTACTTTGTTTATAAAGATGTAACACTAGCATCCATATTTAGTCGCTTCATCGCCCATAATGGTTTATGCTCATGGATGACTGATAAATGACAAGACTTACAATTAAATAGTCGATAAGGTAAAGTGCCGATCGATAAGAGTCTTGAAGGCAGTTCGAAAGGCCAAAACAGCCTCAGCGAGCTTGATTTACCAATTCCTCAGAGATTGATCGATCGTCTTTCCAAAAATCAGCTCCAGCTCATGATTCATCACTTCCTCCAGACTGCTTGCATGTGGGTGATAAACAATGATCAATAAATGAGTTATTCTAGTTTGTTTGAAAAATCGTTTGAAAATACTCTGAAAGTGAGTACCCCGATCGCTTCTGACCGAGTGAGGGGCGTCAAAATGAATGAGAAGGCATGGTAATGACTTTACCAGCACCTTACCATCATTAGTTTTCTCTTTATATAATAGTGTGTGTCTAATGCACGGAACATGTACTCCTCCAACTCCAGTAGTTGGTACTTTATTTCTAAAGCTGCAAGACTAGCATCCATATTTAGTGGCTTCATCGCCCATAATGATTTATGCTCTAGGTGGACTGATAAATGACAAGCCTTACCATAAAATAGTCGATAATGTGAAGTGCCGATCGATAGGAGTCTTGAACGTAGTTCGAAAGAACCCAAACAGCCTCATCGAGCTTGATTTACCAATTCCTCAGAGATTGATCGATCGTCTTTCCAAGAATCAGCTCCAGCTCATGATTCGTCACTTCCTCCAGAATGCTTGCATGTGGGTGGTAAGCGATGATCAATAAATGAGTTATTCTAGTTAGTTTGAAAACTCGTTTGAAAATACTCTGAAAGTGAGTACCCCGATCGCTAATGATCGAGTGAGGGGCGTCGAAATGAATGAGAAGGCATGGCATGAACTTTACCAACACCTTACCATCATTACTTTTCTCTTTATATAATATTGTGCTGTCTAATGCATGGAACCTGTACTCCTCCAACTCCAGTAGTTGGTGCTTTGTTTCTAAAGCTGCAAAACTAGCATCGATATTTAGTGGCTTCATCATCCATAATGATTTATACTCAACGTTGACTGATAACTGACAAGCCTTACCATAAAATAGTCGACAATGTGAAGTGCCGATAGATAGGAGTCTTGAAGGCAGTTCGAAAGAACCCAAACACTGTCATCGAGCTTGATTTACCACTTCCTCATAGATTGATCGATCGTCTTTCCAAGAATCAGCTCCAGCTCATGATTCGTCACTTCCTCCAGACTGCTTGCATGTGCGTGGTAAGCGATGATCAATAAATGAGTTATTCTAGTTAGTTTGAAAACTCGTTTGAAAATACTCAAAAAGTGAGTACCCCGATCGCTTATGACCAAGTGAGGGGCGTCGACATGAATGAGAAGGCATGGCATGAACTTTACCAACACCTTACCATCATTACTTTTCTCTTTATATAATAGTGTGCTGTCTAATGCATGGAACTTGTACTCCTCCAAATCCAGTAGTTGGTACTTTGTTTCTAAAGCTGCAAAACTAGCATCGATATTTAGTGGCTTCATCGTCCATAATGAGTTATACTCAAGGTTGACTGATAAATGACAAGCCTTACCATAAAATAGTCGACAATGTGCACTGCCGATCGATATGAGTCTTGAAGGCAGTTCGAAAGGTAAAAACAGCCTCATCGAGCTTGATTTACCAATTCCTCAGAGATTGATCGATCGTCTTTCCAAGAATCAGCTCCAGCTCATGATTCGTCACTTCCTCCAGATCGCTTTGCATGTGGGTGGTAAGCGATGATCAATAAATGAGTTATTCTAGTTAGTTTGAAAAATCGTTTGAAAATACTCTGAAAGTGAGTACCCCGATCGCTAATGATCGAGTGAGGGGCGTCGAAATGAATGAGAAGGCATGGCATGAACTTTACCAGCACCTTACCATCATTACTTTTCTCTTTATATAATAGTGTGTTGTCTAATGCATGGAACCTGTACTCCTCTAACTCTAGTAGGTTGTACTTTGTTTCTAAAGCTGCAAGACTAACATCCATATTTAGTGGCTTCATCTCCCATAATGGTTTATGCTCACGGTTGATTGCTAAATGAAAAGCCTTACCATAAAATAGTCGCCAAAGTGAAGTGCTGATCGATAGGTGTCTTGAAGGCAGTTCGAATGACCCAAAGAGCCTCATCGAGCTTGATTGACCAATCCCTCAGAGATTGATCGATCATCTTTTCATGAATCAGCTCAAGGTCATGATTCGTCATGTCCTCCAGACTACTTGCAGGTGGGTGGTAAGTGATGATCCATAGATGAGTTATCCTAGTGAATTTGAAAACTCGTTTGAAAATACTCTCAAAGTGAGTACCCCGATCGCTTATGACCGAGTGACGTGCGTCAAAATGAGTGAGACGGCATGGCATGAACATTACCAGCAGCTTAGCACCATTACCTTGCTCTTTATATAATAGTGTGATGTCTAATGCATGGAACCGGTACTCCTCCACCTCCAGTAGTTGGTACTTAGTTTCTAAACCTGCAAGACTAGCATCCATATTTAGTCGCATCATCGCCCATAATGGTTTATGCTAAAGGCTGACTGATAAATGACAAGCCGTGCCATAAATTAGTCAAAAGGGTGAAGTGCTGAACGATAAGAGTCTTGAAGGCAGTTCGAAATACCCAAAGAGCCTCATCCAACTTGATTGACCAATCCCTCAGAGATTGAGTGATTGTCTTTTCATGAATCAGCTTATGCTCATGATTCGTCACGTCCTCCAGTCTACTTCCATGTGGCTGGTAAGCCATGATCCATATATGAGTTATCCTAGTAAGCCATGAAAACTCATTTGAAAATGCTCTTAAAGTGAGTACCCCAATCGCTTATGGCAGAGTGAGGGGTGTCAAAATGAGTGAGTAGGCATGGCTTGAACTTTATCAGCACCTTAGAATCTTACCTTTCTCTTTATATAATAGTGCGCTTTTGGATGCATGGAATCTGTCCTACTCCAACTCTAGTGGTTGGTACTTTGTTTCTAAAGCTACAGGACTAGAATCCATATTTAGTGGCTTAATCGCCCATAATGGTTTATACTCAAGGTTGACTGATAATTGACCAGACTTACCATAAAATAGTCGACAAGGTGCAGTGTCGATCGATAGGAGTCTTGAAGGTAGTTCGAAAGGCCCAAAGTGCCTCGTCGAGCTTGATTGACCAATCCCTCAAAGATTGTACGAACGTCTCTCCAAGAATCCGCTCGAGCACATGATTTGTCACTTCCTCCAGACTGCTTGCATGTGGGTGGTAAGCGATGATAAATAAATGAGTCATTCTAGCTTGTTCGAAAACACGTTTGAAAAAATTCTGAAAGTGAGTACCCCGATCACTTAGACCGAGAGAGGGGCGTCGAAATGACTGAGAACTCATGGCATGAACTTTACCTTCCTCTTTATATAATAGAGTGTTGTCTAATGCATGGAACCTGTACTCCTCCAACTCCAGTAGTTGTTACTTTGTTTCTAAAGCTGCAAGACTAGCATCCATATTTAGTCGCATCATCGCCCATAATAGTTTATGCTCAAGGCTGACGTATAAATGACAAGCCTTACCATAAATTAGTCGACAGTGTGACGAGCCGATTGATAGGAGTCTTGAAGGCAGCTTGAAAGGCCCAAAGAGCCTCATCGAGATTGATTGACCATTCCCTCAGAGATTGAGCGATCGTCTTTTCATGAATCAGCTCAAGCTCATGATTCATCACGTCCTCAAGTCTACTTGCATGTGGGTAGTAAACGATGATCAATAGATGAGTTGTCCGAGTTAGTTTGAAAATTTGTTTAAAAATAATCTAAAAGTGAGTACCCCGATCACTTATGACCGAGAGAGGGGCGTAGAAATGAGTGAGAACTCATGGCATGAACTTTACCAGAACCTTAGCATCCTTACCTTTCTCTTTATATAACAGTGCGCTTTTGAATGCATGGAATCTGCACTCCTCCAACTCCAGTAGATGAGACTTTGTTTTTAAAGCTGCAAGACTAGCATCCGTATTTAGTGGCTTCATCGCCCATAATGGTTTATGCTCAAGGATGACTAATAAATGACAAGCCTTACCATAAAATAGTTGATAAGGTTAAGTGCCGATCGAGAGGAATCTTGAAGGCAGTTTGAAAGGCCCAAAGAGCCTCATCGAGCTTGATTGACCAATCCCTCAGAGATTGTTCGATCGCCTTTCCAAGAATCCGCTCGAGCTCATGATTCGTCACTTCCTCCAGACTACTTACATGTGGGTGGTAAGCGATGATCAATAAATGAGTTATTCTCGTTAGTTTGGAATCTCGTTTGAAAATACTCTGAAAGTGAGTACCCTGATCGCTTATGACCGACTTAGGGGAGTCGAAATTAGTGAGAAATCATGGCATGAACTTTACCAGCACCTGAGCATCATTGCCTTTCCCTTTATATAACAGCACGCTTTCCAATGCATGGAACCTGTACTCCTCCAACTCCAGTAGTTGGTACTTTGTTTTTAAAGCTGCAAGAGTAGCACCTATATTTAGTGCCTTCATCGCCCATAATAGTTTATGCTCAAGGTTGACTGATAAATGACAAGCATTACCATAAAATAGTCGACAAGGTGAAATGCCGATCGATAGGAGTCTTGAAGGCAGTTCAAAAGGCCCAAAGAGCCCCATGCAGCTTGACTGACCAATCCCTCAGAGATTGATCGATCGTCGAAATGAGTAAGAACTCATGGCATGAACTTTACCAGCACCTTAGCATCATTACCTTTTTCTTTATATAATAGTGTGCTGTCTAATACATGGAACTTGCACTCCTCCAACTCCAGCAGTTGGTAGTTTGTTTTTAAAGCTGCAAGAGTAGCATCCATATTTAGTGGCTTCATTACCCATAATAGTTTATGTTCAAGGCTGACTAATAAATGACAAGCCTTACCCTAAAATAGTCGACAAGGTGAAATGCTTAGCGATAGGAGTCTTGAGGGCAGTTCGAAAGGCCCAAACATCCTCATCAAGCTTGATTGACCAATCCTTCAGATATTGGTCGATCGTCTTTCCATCAATCAGCGCGAGGTCATGATTCGTCACTTCCTCCAGACTACTTGCATGTGGGTGGTAAGCGATGATCAATAAATGAGTTATTCTCGTTAGTTTGGAATCTGGTTTGAAAATACTCTGAAAGTGAGTACCCTGATCGCTTATGACCGACTTAGGGGAGTCGAAATTAGTGAGAAATCATGGCATGAACTTTACCAAACCCGAGCATCATTGCCTTTCCCTTTATATAACAAAGACGCTTTCCAATGCATGGAACTCGTACTCCTCCAACTCCGGTAGTTGGTACTTTGTTTTTAAAGCCGCAAGAGTAGCACCTATATTTAGTGCCTTCATCGCCCATAATAGTTTATGCTCAAGGTTGACTGATAAATGACAAGCATTACCATAAAATAGTCGACAAGGTGAAATGCCGATCGATAGGAGTCTTGAAGGCAGTTCAAAAGGCCCAAAGAGCCCCATGCAGCTTGACCGACCAATCCCTCGAGATTGATCGATCGTCGAAATGAGTAAGAACTCGTGGCATGAACTTTACCAAGCACCTTAGCATCATTACCTTTTTCTTTATATAATAGTGTCTTTCTAATACATGGAACTTGCACTCCTCCAACTCCAGCAGTTGGTACTTTGTTTTTAAAGCTGCAAGAGTAGCATCCATATTTAGTGGCTTCATTACCCATAATAGTTTATGTTCAAGGCTGACTAATAAATGACAAGCCTTACCCTAAAATAGTCGACAAGGTGAAATGCTTAGCGATAGGAGTCTTGAGGGCGATTCGAAAGGCCCAAACATCCTCATCAAGCTTGATTGACCAATCCATCAGATATTGATCGATCGTCTTTCCATGAATCAGCGCGAGGTCATGATTCGTCACTTCCTCCAGACTACTTGCATGTGGGTGGTAAGCGATGATCAATAAATGAGTTATGCTCGTTAGTTTGGAATCTGGTTTGAAAATACTCTGAAAGTGAGTACCCTGATCGCTTATGACCGACTTAGGGGAGTCGAAATTAGTGAGAAATTATTGCATGAACTTTACCAGCACCTGAGCATCATTGCCTTTCCCTTTATATAACAAAGACGCTTTCCAATGCATGGAACCCGTACTCCTCCAACTCCGGTAGTTGGTACTTTGTTTTTAAAGCCGCAAGAGTAGCACCTATATTTAGTGCCTTCATCGCCCATAATAGTTTATGCTCAAGGTTGATCGATAAATGACAAGCATTACCATAAAATAGTCGACAAGGTGAAATGCCGATCGATAGGAGTCTTGAAGGCAGTTCAAAAGGCCCAAAGAGCCCCATGCAGCTTGACTGACCAATCCCTCAGAGATTGATCGATCGTCGAAATGAGTAAGAACTCGTGGCATGAACTTTACCAGCACCTTAGCATCATTACCTTTTTCTTTATATAATAGTGTGCTGTCTAATACATGGAACTTGCACTCCTCCAACTCCAGCAGTTGGTACTTTGTTTTTAAAGCTGCAAGAGTAGCATCCATATTTAGTGGCTTCATTACCCATAATAGTTTATGTTCAAGGCTGACTAATAAATGACAAGCCTTACCCTAAAATAGTCGACAAGGTGAAATGCTTAGCGATAGGAGTCTTGAGGGCAGTTCGAAAGGCCCAAACATCCTCATCAAGCTTGATTGACCAATCCATCAGATATTGATCGATCGTCTTTCCATGAATCAGCGCGAGGTCATGATTCGTCACTTCCTCCAGACTACTTGCATGTGGGTGGTAAGCGATGATCAATAAATGAGTTATGCTCGTTAGTTCGGAATCTGGTTTGAAAATACTCTGAAAGTGAGTACCCTGATCGCTTATGACCGACTTAGGGGAGTCGAAATTAGTGAGAAATTATTGCATGAACTTTACCAGCACCTGAGCATCATTGCCTTTCCCTTTATATAACGAAGACGCTTTCCAATGCATGGAACCTGTACTCCTCCAACTCCAGTAGTTGGTACTTTGTTTTTAAAGCTGCAAGAGTAGCACCTATATTTAGTGCCTTCATCGCCCATAATAGTTTATGCTCAAGGTTGACTGATAAATGACAAGCATTACCATAAAATAGTCGACAAGGTGAAATGCCGATCGATAGGAGTCTTGAAGGCAGTTCAAAAGGCCCAAAGAGCCCCATGCGGCTTGACCGACCAATCCCTCGAGAGATTGATCGATCGTCGAAATGAGTAAGAACTCATGGCATGAACTTTACCAGCACCTTAGCATCATTACCTTTTTCTTTATATAATAGTGTCTTGTCTAATACATGGAACTTGCACTCCTCCAACTCCAGCGAGCTTGGTACTTTGTTTTTAAAGCTGCAAGAGTAGCATCCATATTTAGTGGCTTCATTACCCATAATAGTTTATGTTCAAGGCTGACTAATAAATGACAAGCCTTACCCTAAAATAGTCGACAAGGTGAAATGCTTAGCGATAGGAGTCTTGAGGGCAGTTCGAAAGGCCCAAACATCCTCATCAAGCTTGATTGACCAATCCTTCAGATATTGATCGATCGTCTTTCCATGAATCAGCGCGAGGTCATGATTCGTCACTTCCTCCAGACTACTTGCATGTGGGTGGTAAGCGATGATCAATAAATGAGTTATTCTCGTTAGTTTGGAATCTGGTTTGAAAATACTTTGAAAGTGAGTACCCTTATCGCTTATGACCGACATAGGGGCGTCGAAATTAGTGAGAACTCATGGCATGAACTTTACCAGCACCTTAGCATCATTGCCTTTCCCTTTATATAACAGCGCGCTTTCCAATGCATGGAACCTGTACTCCTCCAACTCCAGCAGTTGGTACTTTGTTTTTAAAGCTGCAAGAGTAGCATCCATATTTAGTGGCTTCATTACCCATAATATTTTATGTTCAAGGCTGACTAATAATTGACAAGCCTTACCATAAAATAGTCGACAAGGTGAAATGTCGATCGATAGGAGTCTTGAGGGCAGTTCGAAAGGCCCAAACAACCTCATCAAGCTTGATTGACCAATCCTTCAGATATTGATCGATCGTCTTTCCAACAATCAGCGCGAGCTCATGATTTGTCACTTCCTCCAGACTACTTGCATGTGGGTGGTAAGCGAAGATCAATAAATGAGTTATTCTCGTTAGTTTGGAATCTCGTTTGAAAATTCTCTGAAAGTGAGTACCCTGATCGCTTATGACTGACTTAGGGGCGTCGAAATTAGTGAGAACTTATGGCATGAACTTTACCAGCACCTTAGCATCATTGCCTTTCCCTTTATATAATAGCGCGGTTTCCAATGCATGGAACCTGTATTCCTCCAACTCCACTAGTTGGTACTTTGTTTTTAAAGCTGCAAGAGTAGCACCTATATTTAGTGGCTTCATCGCCCATAATAGTTTATGCTCAAGGTTGACTGAGAAATGACAAGCATTACCATAAAATAGTCGACAAGGTGAAATGCCGTTCGATAGGAGTCTCGAAGGCAGTTCAAAAGGCCCAAAGCGCCCCATGTAGCTTGACTAACCAATCCCTCAGAGATTGATCCATCGTCTTTTCATGAATCAGCTCAAGCTCATGATTCGTCACTTCCTCCAGACTACTTGCATGTGGGTGGTAAGCGATGATGAATAGCTCAGTTATCCTAGTTAGTTTGAAAACTCGTTTGAAAATACTCTGAAAGTGTGTACCCCGATCACATATGACCGAGAGAGGGGCGTCGAAATGAGTGAGAACTCATGGTATTAAATTTACCAACACCTTAAGATCATTACCTTTCACTTTATATCAAAGTGCGCTGTCTAATGCATGGAACCTGCACACCTCCAACTCTAGTAGTTGGTCCTTTGTTTTTAAAGCTGCAAGACTAGCATCCATATTTAGTGGCTTCATTGCCCATAATGATTTATGTTCAAGGTTGACTGATAAATGAAAAGCATTACCATAAAATAGTGGACAAGGTGAAGTGCCGATCGATAGGAGTCACGTAGGCAGTTCGAAAGGCCCAAAGAGCCTCATCGAGCTTGATTGACCAATCCCTTAGAGATTGATCGATCGTCTTTCTATGATTCAGCTCGAGTTCATGATTCGGCATTTCGTCCAGACTACATGCATATGGCCGGTAAGCTACGATCAATAGATGAGTTATCCTAGTTAGTTTGAAAACTCGTTTGAAAATACTCTGAAAGTGTGTACCCCGATCACATATGACCGAGAGAGGGGCGTCGAGATGAGTGAGAACTCATGGCATTAAATTTACCAACACCTTAAGATCATTACGTTTCACTTTATATCAAAGTGCGCTGTCTAATGCATGGAACCTGCACACCTCCAACTCTAGTAGTTGGTCCTTTGTTTTTAAAGCTGCAAGACTAGCATCCATATTTAGTGGCTTCATTGCCCATAATGATTTATGTTCAAGGTTGACTGATAAATGAAAAGCATTACCATAAAATAGTGGACAAGGTGAAGTGCCGATCGATAGGAGTCTTGAAGGCAGTTCAAAAGGCCAAAAGAGCCTCAGCGAGCTTGATTGACCAATCCCTCAGAGATTGATCGATCAACTTTCCAAGAATCAACTCGAGCTCATGATTCGTCACTTCCTCCAGACTGCTTGCATGTGGCTGGTAAACGATGATCAATAAGTGAGATATTCTAGTAAGTTTGAAAACTCGTTTGAAAACACGTTGAAAGTTAGTACCCCGATCGCTTATGACCGAGTGAGGGGCGTCAAAATGAGTGACAAGGAATGGTATGAACTTTACCAGCACCTTAACATCATTACCTTTCTCTTTATATAATAGTGCGCTTTCGAATGCATGATCTATACTCCTCCAACTCCAGTAGTTGGTACTTTGGTTCTATAGCTGCAAGACTAGCATCCATATTTAGTGGCTTCATCGCCCATATGATTTATGCTCAAGGGGTACGGATAAATGACAAGCCGTACCATATAATATTTGACAAGGTGAAGTGCCGATCAATAGGAGTCTGGAAGGCAGTTCGAAAGGCCCAAAGAACCTCATCGAGCTTGATTGACCAATCCCTCAGAGATTGATCGATCGTCTTTCCAAGAATCATCACGAGCTCAGGATTTGTCACTTCCTCCAGACTATTTGCATGTGGGTGGAAAGCGATGATAAACAGATGAGTTATCCTAGTTAGTTTTAAAACCCGTTTGAATATGCTCTGAAAGTGAGTACGCCGATCGCTTATGACCGAGTGAGGGGCGCCGAAATGAGTGAGAATGCATGGAATGAACTTTACCAGCACCTTAGCATCATTACCTTTCTCTTTATATAATAGAGCGCT
Organism: Linum usitatissimum; assembly: GCA_030674075.2. Taxonomy (NCBI): domain Eukaryota; kingdom Viridiplantae; phylum Streptophyta; class Magnoliopsida; order Malpighiales; family Linaceae; genus Linum; species Linum usitatissimum. The sequence goes on along the minus strand of JAUJYP020000128.1, from coordinate 40,836 downwards.
TTCGAATGCATGGAACTTGTACTCCTCCAACTCCAGCAGTTTTTAATTTGTATCTAAAGCTCCAAGACTAGCAACCATATTTAGTGGCTTCATCGCCCATAATGGTTTATGCTCAAGGCTGACTGATAAATGACAAGCCTTACCATAAAATAATCGACATGGTGAAGTATCGATAGATAGGAGTCTTGAAGGCAGTTCGAATGGCCCAAAGAGCCTCATCGAGCTTGATTCACAAATCCCTCAAAGATTGGTCGATCGGCTTTCCCAGATTCAGCTTGAGCTAATGATTCATCACTTCCTCTAGACTACTTGCATGTGGGTGGTAGGCGATGATCAATAAGTGAGTTATTCTAGTTAGTTTGAAACCTCGTTTGAAAATACTCTGAAAGTGAGTACCCCAATCGCTTATGACCGAGTGAGGGGCGCCGAAATGAGTGCGAACGTATGGAATGAACTTTACCAGCACCTTAGCATCATTACCTTTCTCTTTATATAATAGTGCGCTTTCGAATGCATGGAACCAGTACTCCTCCAACTCTAGTAGTTGGTAATTTGTTTCTAAAGCTCCAAGACTAGCATCCATATGTACTGGCTTCAAACCATAATGGTTTTTGCTCAAGGCTTACTAATAAATGACATGCATCACCATAAAACTGTCGACAAGGTGAAGTGCCGATCGATAGGAGTCTTGAAGGCAGTTCCAAAGGCCCAAAGAGCCTCATCGAGCTTGATTGACCAACCCCTCAGAGATTGATCGATCGTCTTTCGTAGAATCAGCTCGACCTCATGATTTGTCACTTCCTTCAGACTACTTGCATGTCGGTGGTAAGCGATGATCAATAAGTGAGTTATTCTAGTTAGTTTGAAAACTCATTTGAAAATACTCTAAAACTGAGTACCCCGATCGCTTATGACCGAGTGAGGGGCGTCAAAATGAGTGACAATGAATGGCATGAACTTGACCAACACCTTAGCATCATTACCATCCTCTTTATATAATAGTGTGGTTTTCGAATGCATGGAATGTTGGAAATATGCACCAAGGACTCGACCTTGGTGTGATCCCAAAGATAGGATGGAAACGTGAGTTGAAGGGAAACCTCACTTAGCTCGGGAACTAGCTGCACTAGCTAGCATCAAGCTCTTCGTTGAGCTAAGTGAAGCTAGGGACCGACACCGAAACTCGTCCAGCTCAAACTTGAGCCGGTTGATAGTGTCACTAGCCGAGATACTCACCGAGCTAGAGTGAAGGTGGAAAGCTAGGTAGCAGGAGTGGTAACACTCCCACCTAGGACGAATGGGCACACACCCTTTCGTGTGATTCGAACTATGTCCGAATTGTTTTCCCTCCAAAACCCGTAGGGAACCGATTGGGCCGTTGCCTAAAATCTATCCTTGGGGATAATGACACCTTTTGGTGCTAGGTACTCACACCTACTCGTCCCTGCCCCCCTTTGCCTATATAAGAGAGGCAATAAGTGTGCAGAAATACACGAAAAAGTACATCTATCCTAGCCTACGAAATCTGAGAGTGAATCAAGTATCTGAAGCCTAAGAACTTGAGTGAGACAGTCTTATCCTCGGAAGGGATTTCCTGATACCCAAGGCTTGTTAGGGTGGAAATACTCTTTTCGGAAAGTGGTGCCCACGATTCTGTCTTAATCCTAGATCTCTTCTTCTATCAACACTCGAACGATTGCTACTTGGAACCTCATAGCCAACAAATGAAAAGAGTACTTTGCCATGTCCAAGGTTGCTGCAATCAAGGAAATGACTTCGTCATTTGGCAAGCTTGAGAAGTTTGAGGGAGTGGACTTCCGTCGGTGGCAGAAGAAGATGCACTTCCTTCTCACTACCTTGAAGGTTGTGTATGTTCTCTCTACACCCTATCCTCCGGAGCTCGAGGAGGAGGCAGAGACGGATGAGAAGACGAAGGAGGAACGAGTGCGGAAGCAGCAAAAGTGGGACAACGACGACTACATATGTCGTGGCCATATACTGAATGGCATGGAAGATTCATTATTTGATATCTATCAATATTATGAATCAGCCCACGAGTTGTGGGATGCGCTGGAGTCAAAGTATTTGGCTGAGGATGCTTCGAGTACGAAGTTCCTGGTGAGTAATTTCATAAATTACAAGATGGTCGAGACTAGACCGGTTATGGAGCAAGACAACGAGATGCTCCGGATTTTGGGACAACTTTGCCCAACATGATATGAAGATGGATGAGGCCATCTCGGTGTCGTGCATTATCGACAAGCTTCCTTATTCATGGAAGGATTTTAAGCACACGCTTAAGCATGGGAAGGAGGAACCGTCCCCGATCCAACCGGGAAGCCACTTGCGGATAGAGGAAGCTCTACGGTTGCAAGAAAGTGGGAAACCGAAGGATTCTTCGTCAGTTCATTTGACGGAAGAAGAAGAGCCGTCTGCTCGACGGAAGGGCAGGAAACGCCCTTGGAGAAACACCAAAGGAGACTCGAACAAGAAAACGAAAGTTTCTTGTTGGATATGTGGGAAAGCTGGGCACTACAAACGTGACTGTCCCACGAACAAGAGTCTGAATCACGACAAACAGCGTCACAAGTCTGGATCGAAAGATCAAGGGACTTCCACTTCGAAAGGTCGGTTCTTAGACCTTAATTTAGATATTGCTGTGAATTCTGTTTCACTAATATCGGAAGCATTCTATGTGCAGGATGATGAAGTGGCATGGTGGATTGACTCAGGTGCCAACAGACATGTATGCAAGGATCGTCACTGGTTCAAAACATACAAGGCATCGGATGATGATGCTGTACTTCACATGGGCAATGAGTCGACGGCGCCTATTGTTGGACGTGGATTGGTGGTGTTGGAACTTAGTTCTGGAAAAAGCCTAGAGCTTAGAGATGTACTTCATGTCCCTAAGATTAGGAAGAACTTAGTATCGGGCAGTATGCTTAATAGATATGGCTACAAACAAGTGTACGAATCTGATAGATATGTATTATCTAAGGGTGGTGTGTTTGTAGGCTTCGGTCACTATAACAATGGCATGTTTATGCTGAATGTTAATAATACTATTATTAATGATAATGCTTTCTTGGTTGGTAATTCTGACTTTTCCTTATGGCATGCGCGGTTAGGGCACGTTAACTATAAACGTCTAACTGAAATGTCAAAAGAAGGGATTCTGCCCTCTTTTGATGTCTTTGCTGAACGATGTAAAACGTGTATGCTTACTAAGATTACTCGTCAGCCTTTCACTAGTATCCAACGGAAATCAGTGATGCTTGAGTTGATACACAGCGATTTGTGTGACTTACATAGCACTCCGACTATCGGAGGTAAGAGGTATGTCATCAACTTCATTGATGACTACTCTCGGTATTGCTATACTTACTTGTTGAATTCAAAGGATGAAGCCCTTGATAAATTTCGTGTGTTTAAAACCGAAGTTGAATTACAACAAGGCATCTCGATCAAAGTATTTCGTACTGATCGAGGAGGGGAGTTCTATGATCCAATATACTTTCAAAGTGTGGGGATCATTCATGAAACCACTGCTCCATACACACCACGAGAATGGTGTGGCTGAGAGGAAAAATCGAACATTGAAAGAGATGGTGAATTCGATGCTATCATACTCAGGTTTGAGTAAAGGGTTTTGGGGTGAAGCCATGCTTACGGCTTGTTATCTCCTAAACCGGGTTCCTAATAAACGGAACAGAACTACCCCATACGAACTGTGGTATAAGCGGAAACCAAACTTGAGTTACCTACGAGTTTGGGGCCGTAGGGCTGTTGTAAAGCTCACTGATCCTAAACGGAAGACTTTAGGAGAAAGAGGCATTGATTGCATCTTTGTGGGATATGCTGAAAATTCGAAGGCATATAGGTTCTATGTTATAGAATCTAACGATGCACACGCTGTGCATTCGGTAATTGAGTCTAGGGATGCCATCTTCGATGAAAATCGCTTTTCATCGATCCTAAGACCCAAGGATTTGATGGCGTCATCAAATGATATACTGCCTGTCCCTGTGGACGAGCAGGCTTTGCCTCGTAGGAGTCAAAGGCTGGCCTTGAAGAGTTCGTTGAATACCAACTTCAACGTATATCTGATCGAGGGATCCGGAATGGAACTAGGATCGCAACACTTGTACCGCCACAATGTTGACGATGACCCTAGTACATATGAAGAGGCTATGCGATCGCAAGACGCCGCCTTTTGGAAGGAGGCGCCGATGAGGAAAAGGATTCCATCTTGGGAAATAACACTTGGCCGTTAACGGATCTCCCCGTGGGATGTAAAGCGTTGGGCAGCAAGTGGATCTTCAAAAGGAAGATGAAAGTCGATGGTTCTATCGATAAGTTTAAAGCTCGGTTGGTGATTCAGGGCTTTAAACAACGGCATGGTGTTGATTACTTCGATACCTATGCTCCTGTGGCTCGGATCTCAACTATTAGATTACTAATAGCGCTAGCATCGATCCATGATCTAGTGATCCATCAAATGGATGTCAAGACTGCGTTCTTGAATGGAGATCTTGATGAGGAGGTATACATGGAACAACCTGAAGGTTTTGTTATGCCTGGAAATGAGCATAAGGTGTGCAAACTGATCAAGTCCTTGTATGGACCGAAGCAAGCACCTAAACAATGGCATCGAAGTTTGATGATGTTGTTTTGTCACATGGTTTTCGTTTAAACCGTGCGTACAAGTGTGTGTATACAAAATTCGATGAACTCGGCAAGGGAGTCATCATCCGTTTGTATGTGGATGACATGCTCATCTTTGGAACTGATCAAGAACAGGTTGATAATACCAAGGAATTCTTGTCATCCAAGTTCTCCATGAAAGACATGGGGGAGGCAGATGTGATCCTCGGGATTAGGATCAAACGAAATGGAAAGGAAATTTCGTTGAGTCAATGTCATTACATTGAGAAGGTACTTGCCAAGTTTAGTGGCAAGGGATGTCGAGAATTGAGGACTCCATTTGACCCTAGTGTGAAACTCGATGCCCAACACAGAATGGCGGTGTCTCAACTCGAGTACTCGCAAGTGCTTGGTCGCTTGATGTACGCCATGACAAGCACAAGGCCCGACATCGCTTATGCGGTTGGCAAGTTGAGTAGATATACGAGTAATCCTAGTACTCATCATTGGCATGCAATCGGACGAGTACTTGGTTACCTTAAAGGAACCATGGATTACGCTTTAACGTATAAGGGGTGCCCTTCGGTTATTGAAGGGTACTCGGATGCAAGCCGGATATCCAACATGGAGGATCACACCTCCACCACCGGATGGGTATTCCTTGGAGGAGGAGCAAGATCGTGGGCTTCTAAGAAGCGTACTTGTATCACGACCTCCACCATGGAATCTGAATTCATAGCATTAGCGGCTGCGCCGGCAAGGAAGCGAATGGCTAAGGGACCTTATCTATGAGATTCCATTATGGTCGAAACCTATCTCACCGATTTCTATCTTGTGTGATAGCAATGCAACTACGGCTAGGGCTTATAGTCGTGTCTATAATGGCAAATCACGTCATTTAGGGGTGAGGCATAGTGCTGTTCGTGAACCGATCACTCACGGAACGATCACGGTGCAATACGTTCGGTCGAGCAAAATCGTCGATCACTTGACGAAGGGATTAGCGAGAGATTTGGTTGCCAAATCGGCAGGAGGGGTGGGACTCAAGTCCATATAGTTCTCCAATCGTAGGACACCCAATTCCCCTCTAATACAACGTTAGAGGCGTAATTCAATGCGGAAAGCCTACGAATGGAAACGAGAGCACAAGGTTTGCACCATCCCGAAGGTATGTGCTCCGGAACTCGCGAGTGATAGAGGGTGAAGTTTAAACTTCTTAATTGATTCCTTGACAAAGTGTATACGCAGGTACACGAGGAAGGAATCGACCTATGCGGGCATGAAGTGTAGCCGCTTCAAGAAACTTGGACTTGGTTTCGTGTGCGCTCGTGAAAGGATTGGGACACATGGCGGTTAATAGTGTCGGGATATCTTGGAATAGATAGGAGAAACTCTTGTGTATATTATCTTCAGATACTCAAATGAGTAGACGGGGTTCAATCCATAGAGACACCCCTATATTCGAGTATTTTGGAATGTGTAATGTACTAGATGAAAATTCAATCTTCGTGACATTTTCATTGATGCAAGTGTTTCGGTTGGATATTTGTTGTAATTTTAGCGAAATCACGTACTTCACTAAAATGGGGGAGGAATGTTGGAAATATGCACCAAGGACTCGACCTTGGTGTGATCCCAAAGATAGGATGGAAACGTGAGTTGAAGGGAAACCTCACTTAGCTCGGGAACTAGCTGCACTAGCTAGCATCAAGCTCTTCGTTGAGCTAAGCCGAAGCTAGGGACCGACACCGAAACTCGTCCGGCTCAAACTTGAGCTGGTTGATAGTGTCACTAGGTGAGATACTCAGCTGAGCTAGAGTGAAGGTGGAAAGCTAGGTAGCAGGAGTGGTAACACTCCCACCTAGGACGAATGGGCACACACCCTTTCGTGTGATTCGAACTATGTCTGAATTGTTTTCCCTCCAAAACCCGTAGGGAACCGATTGGCTGTTGCCTAAAATCTATCCTTGGGGATAATGACACCTTTTGGTGCTAGGTACTCACACCTACTCGTCCCTGCCCCCCTTTGCCTATATAAGAGAGGCAATAAGTGTGCAGAAATACACAGAAAAGTACATCTATCCTAGCCTACGAAATCTGAGAGTGAATCAAGTATCTGAAGCCTAAGAACTTGAGTGAGACAGTCTTATCCTCGGAAGGGATTTCCTGATACCCAAGGCTTGTTAGGGTGGAAATACTCTTTTCGGAAAGTGGTGCCCACGATTCTGTCTTAATCCTAGATCTCTTCTTCTATCAACACTCGAACGATTGCTACTTGGAACCTCATAGCCAACATGGAATCTGTACTTCTCCTACTCCAGTAGTTGGTACTTTGTTTCTAAAGCTGCAAGACTAGAATCCATATTTAGTGCCTTCATCACCTATAATGATTTATGCCCAAGGTTGACTGATAAATGACAAGCCTTACGTTAAAATAGTCGAGAAGGTGAAGTGGCGATCAATAGGAGTCTTGAAGGCAGTACGAAAGGCCCAAAGAGCCTCATCTAGCTTGATTGACCAATCCCTCAAAGATTGATCGATCGTCTTTCCAAGAATCATCACGAGCTCAGGATTTGTCACTTCCTCCAGACTATTTGCATGTGGGTGGAAAGCGATGATAAACAGATGAGTTATCCTAGTTAGTTTTAAAACCCGTTTGAAAATGCTCTGAAAGTGAGTACGCCGATCGCTTATGACCGAGTGAGGGGCGCCGAAATGAGTGAGAATGCATGGAATGAACTTTACCAAGCACCTTAGCATCATTACCTTTCTCTTTATATAATAGAGCGCTTTCGAATGCATGGAACTTGTACTCCTCCAACTCCGGCTTTTTAATTTGTATCTAAAGCTCCAAGACTAGCAACCATATTTAGTGGCTTCATCGCCCATAATGGTTTATGCTCAAGGTCGATCGATAAATGACAAGCCTTACCATAAAATAATCGACATGGTGAAGTATCGATAGATAGGAGTCTTGAAGGCGATTCGAATGGCCCAAAGAGCCTCATCGAGCTTGATTCACAAATCCCTCAAAGATTGGTCGATCGGCTTTCCCGCATTCGGCTTGAGCTAATGATTCATCACTTCCTCTAGACTACTTGCATGTGGGTGGTAGGCGATGATCAATAAGTGAGTTATTCTAGTTAGTTTGAAACCTCGTTTGAAAATACTGCGAAAGTGAGTACCCCAATCGCTTATGACCGAGTGAGGGGCGCCGAAATGAGTGCGAACGTATGGAATGAACTTTACCAGCACCTTAGCATCATTACCTTTCTCTTTATATAATAGTGCGCTTTCGAATGCATGGAACCAGTACTCCTCCAACTCTAGTAGTTGGTAATTTGTTTCTAAAGCTCCAAGACTAGCATCCATATGTACTGGCTTCAAACCATAATGGTTTTTGCTCAAGGCTTACTAATAAATGACATGCATCACCATAAAACTGTCGACAAGGTGAAGTGCCGATCGATAGGAGTCTTGAAGGCAGTTCCAAAGGCCCAAAGAGCCTCATCGAGCTTGATTGACCAACCCCTCAGAGATTGATCGATCGTCTTTCGTAGAATCAGCTCGACCTCATGATTTGTCACTTCCTTCAGACTACTTGCATGTCGGTGGTAAGCGATGATCAATAAGTGAGTTATTCTAGTTAGTTTGAAAACTCATTTGAAAATACTCTAAAATCGAGTACCCCGATCGCTTATGACCGAGTGAGGGGCGTCAAAATGAGTGACAATGAATGGCATGAACTTGACCAACACCTTAGCATCATTACCATCCTCTTTATATAATAGTGTGGTTTCGAATGCATGGAATTTGTACTTCTCCTACTCCGGTAGTTGGTACTTTGTTTCTAAAGCCGCAAGACTAGAATCCATATTTAGTGCCTTCATCACCTATAATGATTTATGCCCAAGGTTGACTGATAAATGACAGGCCTTACGTTAAAATAGTCGAGAAGGTGAAGTGGCGATCAATAGGAGTCTTGAAGGCAGTACGAAAGGCCCAAAGAGCCTCATCTAGCTTGATTGACCAATCCCTCAGAGATTAATCGATCGTCTTTCCTAGAATCAGCTCGAGCTCATGATTAGTCAATTCCTCCGGATTACTTGCATGTGGGTGGTAAGATATGATTAATAGATGAGTTATCCTAGTTAGCTTGAAATCTCGTTTGAAAATACTATGAAAGTGTGTAACCCGATCACATATGACCGAGAGAGGGGCGTCGAAAATGAGTAAGAACTCATGGCATGAACTTTACCAGCACCTTAGCATCATTACCTTTCTCTTTATATAATAGTGTGCTTTCGAATGCATGGAACCTGTACTCCTCCAACTCTAGTAGTTGGTAATTTGTTTCTAAAGCTCCAAGACTAGCATCCATATGTACTAGCTTCAAACCATAATGGTTTTTACTCAAGGCTTACTAATAAATGACATGCGTCACCATAAAACTGTCGACAAGGTGAAGTGCCGATCGATAGGAGTCTTGAAGGCAGTTCCAAAGGCCCAAAGAGCCTCATCGAGCTTGATTGACCAACCCCTCAGAGATTGATCGATCGTCTTTCCTAGAATCAGCTCGAGCTCATGATTTGTCACTTCCTCCGGACTACTTGCATGTCGGTGGTAAGCGATGATCAATAAGTGAGTTATTCTAGTTACTTTGAAAACTCATTTGAAAATACTCTAAAATTGAGTACCCCGATCGCTTATGACCGAGTGAGGGGCGTCAAAATGAGTGACAATGAATGGCATGAACTTGACCAACACCTTAGCATCATTACCATCCTCTTTATATAATAGTGTGGTTTCGAATGCATGGAATTTGTACTTCTCCTACTCCAGTAGTTGGTACTTTGTTTCTAAAGCTGCAAGACTAGAATCCATATTTAGTGCCTTCATCACCTATAATGATTTATGCTCAAGGTTGACTGATAAATGACAAGCCTTAAGTTAAAATAGTCGACAAGGTGAAGTGGCGATCAATAGGAGTCTTGAAGGCAGTTCGAAAGGCCCAAAGAGCCTCATCTAGCTTGATTGACCAATCCCTCAGAGATTGATCGATCGTCTTTCCTAGAATCAGCTCGAGCTCATGATTAGTCAATTCCTCCGGATTACTTGCATGTGGGTGGTAAGATATGATTAATAGATGAGTTATCCTAGTTAGCTTGAAATCTCGTTTGAAAATACTATGAAAGTGTGTAACCCGATCACATATGACCGAGAGAGGGGCGTCGAAAATGAGTAAGAACTCATGGCATGAACTTTTCCAGCACCTTAGCATCATTACCTTTCTCTTTATATAATAGTGTGCTTTCGAATGCATGGAACCTGTACTCCTCCAACTCTAGTAGTTGGTAATTTGTTTCTAAAGCTCCAAGACTAGCATCCATATGTACTGGCTTCAAACCATAATGGTTTTTACGCAAGGCTTACTAATAAATGACATGCGTCACCATAAAACTGTCGACAAGGTGAAGTGCCGATCGATAGGAGTCTTGAAGGCAGTTCCAAAGGCCCAAAGAGCCTCATCGAGCTTGATTGACCAACCCCTCAGAGATTGATCGATCGTCTTTCCTAGAATCAGCTCGAGCTCATGATTTGTCACTTCCTCCGGACTACTTGCATGTCGGTGGTAAGCGATGATCAATAAGTGAGTTATTCTAGTTACTTTGAAAACTCATTTGAAAATACTCTAAAATTGAGTACCCCGATCGCTTATGACCGAGTGAGGGGCGTCAAAATGAGTGACAATGAATGGCATGAACTTGACCAACACCTTAGCATCATTACCATCCTCTTTATATAATAGTGTGGTTTCGAATGCATGGAATTTGTACTTCTCCTACTCCGGTAGTTGGTACTTTGTTTCTAAAGCCGCAAGACTAGAATCCATATTTAGTGCCTTCATCACCTATAATGATTTATGCTCAAGGTTGATCGATAAATGACAAGCCTTAAGTTAAAATAGTCGACAAGGTGAAGTGGCGATCAATAGGAGTCTTGAAGGCAGTTCGAAAGGCCCAAAGAGCCTCATCTAGCTTGATTGACCAATCCCTCAGAGATTGATCGATCGTCTTTCCTAGAATCAGCTCGAGCTCATGATTAGTCAATTCCTCCGGACTACTTGCATGTGGGTGATAAGATATGATTAATAGATGAGTTATCCTAGTTAGCTTGATATCTCGTTTGAAAATACTATGAAAGTGTGTACCCCGATCACATATGACCGAGAGAGGGGCGTCGAAAATGAGTAAGAACTCATGGCATGAACTTTACCAAGACCTTAGCATCATTACCTTTCTCTTTATATAATAGTGTGTTGTCTAATGCATGGAACCTGCATTCCTCCAACTCTAGTAGTTGGTACTTTGTTTTTAAAGCTGCAAGACTAGCATCCATATTTAGTGGCTTCATTGCCCATAATGGTTTATGCTCAAGGATGAATGATAAATGAAAAGCCTTAACATAAAATAGTCAACAAGCTGAAGCGCCGATCGATAGGACTCTTGAAGGCAGTTCGAAAGGCCCAAAGAGCCTCATCGAGCTTGATAGACCAATCCCTCAGAGATTGATCGATCGTCTTTCTAAGATTTAGTTCGAGTTCATGATTCGTCACTTCCTCCGGACTACTTGCATGTGGGTGGTAAGCGATGATCAATAGATGAATTATCCTAGTTTGTTTGAAAACTTGTTTGAAAATACTCTGAAAGAGAGTACCCCAATCGCTTATGACCGAGTGAGGGACGCCGAAATGAGTGCGAACACATGGAATGAACTTTACCAGCACCTTAGCATCATTACCTTTCTCTTTACATAATAGTGCGCTTTCGAATGCATGGAACCTGTACTCCTCCAACTCTAGTAGTTGGTAATTTGTTTCTAAATCTCCAAGACTAGCATCCATATGTACTGGCTTCAAACCATAATGGTTTTTACTCAAGGCTTACTAATAAATGGCATGCGTCACCATAAAACTGTCGACAAGGTGAAGTGCCAATCGATAGGAGTCTTGAAGGCGCTTCCAAAGGCCCAAAGAGCCTCATCGAGCTTGATTGACCAACCCCTCGAGATTGATCGATCGTCTTTCCTAGAATCGGCTCGAGCTCATGATTTGTCACTTCCTCCGACTACTTGCATGTCGGTTGTAAGCGATGATCAATAAGTGAGTTATTCTAGTTACTTTGAAAACTCATTTGAAAATACTCTAAAATTGAGTACCCCGATCGCTTATGACCGAGTGAGGGGCGTCAAAATGAGTGACAATGAATGGCATGAACTTGACCAACACCTTAGCATCATTACCATCCTCTTTATATAATAGTGTGGTTTCGAATGCATGGAATTTGTACTTCTCCTACTCCAGTAGTTGGTACTTTGTTTCTAAAGCTGCAAGACTAGAATCCATATTTAGTGCCTTCATCACCTATAATGATTTATGCTCAAGGTTGACTGATAAATGACAAGCCTTACGTTAAAATAGTCGACAAGGTGAAGTGGCGATCGATAGGAGTCTTGAAGGCAGTTCGAAAGGCCCAAAGAGCCTCATCTAGCTTGATTGACCAATCCCTCAGAGATTGATCGATCGTCTTTCCTAGAATCAGCTCGAGCTCATGATTAGTCAATTCCTCCGGACTACTTGCATATGGGTGGTAAGATATGATTAATAGATGAGTTATCCTAGTTAGCTTGAAATCTCGTTTGAAAATACTATGAAAGTGTGTACCTCGATCACATATGACCGAGAGAGGGGCGTAAAAAATGAGTAAGAACTCATGGCATGAACTTTACCAAAGACCTTAGCATCATTACCTTTCTCTTTATATAATAGTGTGTTGTCTAATGCATGGAACCTGCACTCCTCCAACTCTAGTAGTTGGTACTTTGTTTTTAAAGCTGCAATACTAGCATCCATATTTAGTGGCTTCATCGCTCATAATGGCTTATGCTCCAGGCTGAATGATAAATGAAAAGCCTTAATATAAAATAGTCGACAAGCTGAAGCGCCGATCGATAGGACTCTTGAAGGCAGTTCGAAAGGCCCAAAGAGCCTCATCGAGCTTGATTGACCAATCCCTCAAAGATTGATCGATCGGCTTTCTAAGATTCAGTTCGAGTTCATGATTCAGCACTTCGTCCAGACTACTTGCATGTGGGTGGTAAGCGATGATAAATAGATGAATTATCCTAGTTTGTTTGAAAACTTGTTTGAAAATACTCTGAAAGTGAGTACCCTGATCACTTATGACCGAGTGAGGGGCGTGAAAATGTGTGACAAGGAATGGCATGAACTTTACCAGAACCTTAGCATCATTACCTTTCTCTTTATATAATAGTGCGCTTTCGAGTGCATGGAACCTGTACTCCTCCAACTCTAGTAGTTGGTAATTTGTTTCTAAAGCTCCAAGACTAGCATCCATATTTAATGGCTTCATCGCCCATAATAGTTTAAGGTCAAGGCTGAATAATAAATGACAAGCCTTACCTTAAAATAGTCGACAAGGTGACGTGCCGATCGATAGGAGTCTTGAAGGCAGTTCGAAAGGCCCAAATAGCCTCATCGAGCTTGATTTGATTAATCCCTCAAAGATTGATCGATCGTCTTTCCTAGAATCAGCTGGAGCACATGATTAGTCAACTCCTCCGAACTACTTGCATGTGGGTGGTAAGATATGATCAATAGATGAGTTATCCTAGTTAGCTTGAAATCTCGTTTGAAAATACTATGAAAGTGTGTACCCCGATCACATATGACCGAGAGAGGGGCGTCGAAAATGAGTAAGAACGCATGGCATGAACTTTACCAGCACCTTAGCATCATTACCTTTCTCTTTATATAATAGTGTGTTGTCTAATGCATGGAACCTGCACTCCTCCAACTCTAGTAGTTGGTACTTTGTTTTTAAAGCTGCAATACTAGCATCCATATTTAGTGGCTTCATCGCCCATAATGGCTTATGCTCCAGGCTGAATGATAAATGAAAAGCCTTAACATAAAATAGTCGACAAGCTGAAGCGCCGATCGATAGGACTCTTGAAGGCAGTTCGAAAGGCCCAAAGAGCCTCATCGAGCTTGATAGACCAATCCCTCAGAGATTGATCGATCGTCTTTCTAAGATTTAGTTCGAGTTCATGATTCGTCACTTCCTCCGGACTACTTGCATGTGGGTGGTAAGCGATGATCAATAGATGAATTATCCTAGTTTGTTTGAAAACTTGTTTGAATATACTCTGAAAGTGAGTACCCTGATCACTTATGACCGAGTGAGGGGCGTGAAAATGTGTGACAAGGAATGGCATGAACTTTACCAGAACCTTAGCATCATTACCTTTCTCTTTATATAATAGTGCGCTTTCGAGTGCATGGAACCTGTACTCCACCAACTCCAGTAATTGGTAATTTGTTTCTAAAGCTCCAAGCCTAGCATCCATATTTAATGACTTTATTGCCCATAATGGTTTATGCTCAAGGCTGAATAATAAATGACAAGCCTTACCTTAAAATAGTCGACAAGGTGACGTGCCGATCGATAGGAGTCTTGAAGGCAGTTCGAAAGGCCCAAAGAGCCTCATTGAGCTTGATTGACCAATCCCTCAAAGATTGATCGATCGGCTTTCTAAGTTTCAGTTCGAGTTCATGATTCGGCATTTCGTCCAGACTACATGCATATGGCCAGTAAGCTACGATCAATAGATGAGTTATCCTAGTTAGTTTGAAAACTTGTTTGAAAATACTCTGAAAGTGTGTACCCCAATCACATATGACCGAGTGAGGGGCGTGAAAATGTGTGACAAGGAATTGCATGAACTTTATCAGAAGATTAGCATCATTACCTATCTCTATATATGATAGTGCGCTTTCGAATGCATGGAATTTGTAGTCCTCAAACTCCCGTAGTGTGTACTTTGTTTCGAAAGCTGCAAGACTGGCATCCACATTTAGTGGCTTCATCGCCCATAATGGTTTATACTCAAGGCTGAGTGATAAATAACATGCCTTACCATAAAATAGTCGACAAGGTGACGTGCCGATCGATAGGAGTCCCGTAGGCAGTTCGAAAGGCCCAAAGAGCCTCATCGAGTTTGATTGACCAATCCCTTAGAGATTGATCGATCGTCTTTCTATGATTCAGCTCGAGTTCATGATTCGGCATTTCGTCCAGACTACATGCATATGGCCGGTAAGCTACGATCAATAGATGAGTTATCCTAGTTAGTTTGAAAACTCGTTTGAAAATACTCTGAAAGTGTGTACCCCGATCACATATGACTGAGAGAGGGGCGTCGAAATGATTGGGAACTCATGGCATGAACTTTACCAGCACCTTAGCATCATTACCTTTCTCTTTATATAATAGTGCGCTTTCGAATGCATGGAACCTGTACTCCTCCAACTCTAGTAGTTGGTAATTTGTTTCTAAAGCTCCAAGACTAGCATCCATATTTAATGGCTTCATCGCCCATAATGGTTTATGCTCAAGGCTGACTAATAAATGACAAGCCTTACCTTAAAATAGTCGACAAGGTGACGTGCCGATCGATAGGAGTCTTGAAGGCAGTTCGAAAGGCCCAAAGAGCCTCATCGAGCTTGATTGACCAATCCCTCAAAGATTGATCGATCGTCTTTCCTAGAATCAGCTCGACCTCATGATTTGTCACTTCTTCCATACTACTTGCATGTGGGCGGTAAGCTACGATCAATAGATGAGTTATCCTAGTTAGTTTGAAAACTCGTTTGAAAATACTCTGAAAGTGTGTACCCCGATCACATATGACCGAAAGAGGGGAGTCGAAATGAGTGGGAACTCATCGCTTGAACTTTACCAAAGACCTTAGCATCATTACCTTTCTCTTTATATATTAGTGCTCTGTCTAATGCATGGAACCTGCACTCATCCAACTCCAGTAGTTGGTACTTTGTTTTTACAGCTGCAAGACTAGCATCCATAGTTAGTGGCTTCATCGTCTATAATGGTTTATGCGCAAGGCTGACTGATAAATGACAAACCTTACAATAAAATAGTCGACGAGGTGAAGCGTCGATCGATAGGAGACTTGAAGGCAGTTCGAAAGCCCCAAAGAGCCTCATCGAGCTTGATTGACCAATCCCTCAGAGATTGATGGATCGTCTTTCTATGATTTAGTTCGAGTTCATGATTCGTCACTTCGTCCAGACTACTTACATGTGGGTGGTAAGCGATGATCAATAAGTGAGTTAATTCTAGTTTGTTTGAAAACTTGTTTGAAAATACTCTGAAAGTGAGTACCCCGATCGCTTATGACCGAGTGAGGGGCGTTAAAATGTGTGACAAGGAATGGCATGAACTTTACCAGAACCTTGGCATCATTACCTTTCGCTTTATATAATAGTGCCCTTTCGAATGCATGGAACCTGTACTCCTCCAACTCTAGTAGTTGGTAATTTGTTTCTAAAGCTCCAAGACTAGAATCCATATTTAATGGCTTCATCGCCCATAATAGTTTAAGCTCAAGGCTGAATAATAAATGACAAGCCTTACCTTAAAATAGTCGACAAGGTGACGTGCCGATCGATAGGAGTCTTGAAGGCAGTTCGAAAGGCCCAAATAGCCTCATCGAGCTTGATTTGATTAATCCCTCAAAGATTGATCGATCGTCTTTCCTAGAATCAGCTCGAGCACATGATTAGTCAATTCCTCCGAACTACTTGCATGTGGGTGGTAAGATATGATCAATAGATGAGGTATCCTAGTTAGCTTGAAATCTCGTTTGAAAATACTATGAAAGTGTGTACCCCGATCACATATGACCGAGAGAGGGGCGTCAAAAATGAGTAAGAACTCATGGCATGAACTTTACCAGCACCTTAGCATCATTACCTTTCTCTTTATATAATAGTGTGTTGTCTAATGCATGGAACCTGCACTCCTCCAACTCTAGTAGTTGGTACTTTGTTTTTAAAGCTGCAAGACTAGCATCCATATTTAGTGGCTGCATCGCCCATAATGGTTTATGCTCAAGGCTGAATGATAAATGAAAAGCCATAACATAAAATAGTCGACAATGTGAAGCGCCGATCGATAGGACTCTTGAAGGCAGTTCGAAAGGCCCAAAGAGCCTCATCGAGCTTGATAGACCAATCCCTTAGAGATTGATCGATCGTCTTTCTAAGATTTAGTTCGAGTTCATGATTCGTCACTTCCTCCACACTACTTGCATGTGGGTGGTAAGCGATGATCAATAGATGAATTATCCTAGTTTGTTTGAAAACTTGTTTGAAAATACTCTGAAAGTGAGTACCCTGATCACTTATGACCGAGTGAGGGGCGTGAAAATGTGTGACAAGGAATGGCATGAACTTTACCAGAACCTTAGCATCATTACCTTTCTCTTTATATAATAGTGCGCTTTTTCGAATGCATGGAACCTGTACTCCTCCAACTCCAGTAATTGGTAATTTGTTTCTAAAGCTCCAAGCCTAGCATCCATATTTAATGACTTCATCGCCCATAATGGTTTATGCTCAAGGCTGAATAATAAATGAGAAGCCTTACCTTAAAATAGTCGACAAGGTGACGTGCCGATCGATAGGAGTCTTGAAGGCAGTTCGAAAGGCCCAAAGAGCCTCATCGAGCTCGATTCACCAATCCCTTAGAGATTGATCGATCGTCTTTCTATGATTCAGCTCGAGTTCATGATTCGGCATTTCGTCCAGACTACATGCATATGGCCGGTAAGCTACGATCAATAGATGAGTTATCCTAGTTAGTTTGAAAACTCATTTGAAAATACTCTGAAAGTGTGTACCCCGATCACATATGACTGAGAGAGGGGCGTCGAAATGAGTGGGAACTCATGGCATGAACTTTACCAGTACCTTAGCATCATTACCTTTCTCTTTATATAATAGTGCGGTTTCGAATGCATGGAACCTGTACTCCTCCAACTCTAGTAGTTGGTAATTTGTTTCTAAAGCTCCAAGACTAGCATCCATATTTAATGGCTTCATCGCCCATAATGGTTTATGCTCAAGGCTGACTAATAAATGACAAGCCTTACCTTAAAATAGTCGACAAGGTGATGTGCCGATCGATAGGAGTCTTGAAGGCAGTTCGAAAGGCCCAAAGAGCCTCATCGAGCTTGATTGACCAATCCCTCAAAGATTGATCGATCGCCTTTCCTAGAATCAGCTCGACCTCATGATTTCTCACTTCCTCTAGACTACTTGCATGTGGGTGGTCAGCTACGATCGATAGATGAGTTATCCTAGTTAGTTTGAAAACTCGTTTGAAAATACTCTGAAAGAGTGTACCTCGATCACATTTAAACCGACAGAGGGGCGGCGAAATGAGTGGGAACTTATGGCTTGAACTTTACCAGCATCGTAGCATCGTTACCTTTCTCTTTATATATTAGTGCTCTGTCTAATGCATGGAACCTGCACTCATCCAACTCCAGTAGTAGGTACTTTGTTTTTAAAGCTGCAAGGCTAGCATCCATAGTTAGTGGCTTCATTGTCCATAATGGTTTATGCTTTAGGCTGACTAATAAATGACAAACCTTACCATAAAATAGTCGACAAGGTGAAGCGCCGATCGATAGGAGTCTTGAAGGCAGTTTGAAAGACCCAAACAGCCTCATCGAGCTTGATTGACCAGTCCCTGAGAGATTGATCGATCGTCTTTCTAAGATTCAGTTTGAGTTCATGATTGGTCATTTCGCCCAGACTACTTGCATGTGGGTGGTAAGCGATGATCAATAAGTGAGTTATTCTAGTTAGTTTGAAAACTTGTTTGAAGATACTCTGAAAGTGAGTACCTCGATCGCTTATGACCGAGTGAGGGGCGTGAAAATGTGTGACAAGGAATGGCATGAACTTTAGCAGAACCTTAGAGTCATTACCTTTCTCTTTATATAATAGTGCGCTTTCGAATGCAAGGAATCTGTAGTCCTCAAACTCCAGTAGTGTGTACTTTGTTTCGAAAGCTGCAAGACTAGCATCCATATTTAGTGGCTTCATCGCTTATATTGATTTATGCTCAAGGTTGACTGATAAATGACACACCTTACCTTAAAATAGTCGACAAGGTGACGTGCCGATCGATAGGAGTTTTGAAGGCAGTTCGAAAGGCCCAAAGAGCCTCATCGAGCTTGATTGACCAATCCCTCAAAGATTGATCGATCGTCTTTCCTAGAATCAGCTCGAGCTCATGATTTCTCACATCCTCTAGACTACTTGCATGTGGGTGGTCAGCTACGATCGATAGATGAGTTATCCTAGTTAGTTTGAAAACTCGTTTGAAAATACTCTGAAAGTCTATACCCCAATCACATAGGACCGAGAGAGGGGCGTCAAAATGAGTGGGAACTCATGGCTTGAACTTTACCAAAGACCGTAGCATCATTACCTTTCTCTTTATATATTAGTGCTCTGTCTAATGCATGGAACCTGCACTCATCCAACTCCAGTAGTAGGTACTTTATTTTTAAAGTTGCAAGGCTAGCATCCATAGTTAGTGACTTCATTGTCCATAATGGTTTATGCTTTAGGCTGACTAATAAATGACAAACCTTACCATAAAATAGTCGACAAGGTGAAGCGCCGATCGATAGGAGTCTTGAAGGCAGTTTGAAAGACCCAAACAGCCTCATCGAGCTTGATTGACCAGTCCCTGAGAGATTGATCGATCGTCTTTCTAAGATTCAGTTTGAGTTCATGATTCGTCATTTCGTCCAGACTACTTGCATGTGGGTGGTAAGCGATGATCAATAAGTGAGTTATTCTAGTTAGTTTGAAAACTTGTTTGAAAATACTCTGAAAGTGAGTACCTCGATCGCTTATGACCGAGTGAGGGGCGTGAAAATGTGTGACAAGGAATGGCATGAACTTTAGCAGAACCTTAGGATCATTACCTTTCTCTTTATATAATAGTGCGCTTTCGAATGCAAGGAATCTGTAGTCCTCAAACTCCAGTAGTGTGTACTTTGTTTCGAAAGCTGCAAGACTAGCATCCATATTTAGTGGCTTCATCGCTTATATTGATTTATGCTCAAGGTTGACTGATAAATGACACGCCGTACCTTAAAATAGTCGACAAGGTGACGTGCCGATCGATAGGTGTTTTGAAGGCAGTTCGAAAGGCCCAAAGAGCCTCATCGAGCTTGATTGACCAATCCCTCAAAGATTGATCGATCGTCTTTCCTAGAATCAGCTCGAGCTCATGATTTCTCACTTCCTCTAGACTACTTGCATGTGGGTGGTCAGCTACGATCGATAGATGAGTTATCCTAGTTAGTTTGAAAACTCGTTTGAAAATACTCTGAAAGAGTGTACCTCGATCACATATGACCGAGAGAGGGGCGGCGAAATGAGTGGGAACTCATGGCTTGAACTTTACCAGCACCGTAGCATCATTACCTTTCTCTTTATATATTAGTGCTCTGTCTAATGCATGGAACCTGCACTCCTCCAACTCCAGTAGTTGGTACTTTGTTTTTAAAGCTGCAAGACTAGCATCCATAGTTAGTGGCTTCATTGTCCATAATGATTTATGCTCAACGCTGACTGATAAATGACAAAACTTACCATAAAATAGTCGACAAGGTGAAGCGCCGATCGATAGGAGTCTTGAAGGTAGTTTGAATGACCCAAACAGCCTCATCGAGCTTGATTGACCAATCCCTCAGAGAATGATCGATCGTCTTTCTAAGATTCATTTCGTCCAGACTACTTGCATGTGGGAGGTAAGTGATGATCAATAAGTGAGTTATTCTCGTTAGTTGGAAAACTTGTTTGAAAATACTCTGAAAGTGAGTACCCCGATCGCTTATGACCGAGTGAGGGGCGTCGTATTGAGTGAGAACAAAGTACCAACTACTGGAGCTGGAGGAATACAGGAGTACCAACTACTGTATATGGATGCAAGACTAGCATCCATATTTAGTCGCTCATGCATTCGAAAGCACACTTTTATATAAAGAGAAAGGTAATGATGCTAAGGTGCTGGTAAAGTTCACGCCATGAGTTATCACTCAATTCGATGACCCACTGTCGGTTATAAGCAATCGGGGTACTAACTTTAAGAGTATTTTCAAATGAGTTTTCAAACTAACTAGAATAACTCATTTATTCATCATCGCTTACCACCCACATGCAAGTAGTCTGGAGGAAGTGACGAATCATGAGCTCGAGCTGATTCTTGCAAAGACGATCGATCAATCTTTGAGGAATTGGTCAATCTAGCTCGATGAGGCTCTTTGGGCCTTTCGAACTGCCTTCAAGACTCCTATCGATCAGCACTTCACCTTGTCAACTATTTTATGGTAGGGCTTGTAATTTATCAGTCAGCCTTGAGCATAAACCATTATTGGCGATGAGCGACTAAATATGGATGCTAGTCTTGCATCTTTATAAACAAAGTACCAACTACTGGAGTTGGAGGAGTACAAGTTCCATGCATCCGAAAGCACACTATTATATAAAGAGAAAGGTAATGATGCTAAGGTGCTGGTAATGTTTATGCCATGAGTTCTCACTCAATTCGACGACCCTCTCTCGGTCATAAGCAATCAGGGTACTAACTTTCAGAGTATTTTCAAACGAATTTTCAAACTAACTAGAATAACTCATTCATTCATCATCACTTACCACCCACATGCAAGCAGTCTGGAGGAAGTGATGAATCATGAGCTCGAGCTGATTCTTGCAAAGACGATTGATCAATCTCTGAGGAATTGGTCAATCTAGTTCGATGAGGCTCTTTGGGCCTTTCGAACTGCCTTCAAGACTCCTATCGATTGGCACTTCACCTTGTCGACTATTTTATGGTAAGGCTTGTCATTTATCAGTCAGCCTTGAGCATAACCATTATTGGCGATGAGCGACTAAATATGGTTGCTAGTCTTGCATCTTTATAAACAAAGTACCAACTACAAGAGTTGGAGGTGCACAGGTTCCATGCATTCGAAAGCGCACTATTATATAAAGAGAAAAGTAATGATTCTAAGGTGCTGGTAAAGTTCATGCTATGAGTTCTCACTCAATTCGACGACCCGCTCTCGGTCATAAGCGATCGGGTACTCACTTTCAGAGTATTTGCAAACGAGTTTTCAAACTAACTAGAATTACTCATGTATTGATTATTGCTTACCACTCACATGTAAGCAGTCTGAAGGAAGTGACGACTCATGAGCTCGAGCTGATTCTTGCAAAGACGATCGATCAATCTCTGAGGAATTGGTCAATCTAGCACAATGAGGCTCTTTGGGCCTTTCGAACTGCCTTCAAGACTCCTATCGATTGGCACTACACCTTGTCGACTATTTTATGGTAAAGCTTGTCATTTATCTATCAGCATTGAGGATACACCATTATTGGCGATGAGCGACTAAATATGGATGCTAGTCTTGCATCTTTATAAACAAAGTACCAACTACTGGAGTTGGAGGAGTACAAGTTCCATGCATCCGAAAGCACACTATTATATAAAGAGAAAGGTAATGATGCTAAGGTGCTGGTAAAGTTCATGCCATGAATTCTCACTCAATTCGAGGACCCTCTCTCGGTCATAAGCAATCGGGGTACTAACTTTCAGAGTATTTTCAAACGAGTTTTCAAACTAACTAGAATAACTCATTCATTCATCATCGCGTACCATCCACATGCAAGCAGTCTGGAGGAAGTGACGAATCATGAGCTCGAGCTGATTCTTGCAAAGACGATCGATCAATCTCTGAGGAATTGGTCAATCAAGCATGATGAGGCTCTTTCGGCCTTTCGAACTACTTTCAAGACTCCTATCGATCAGCACTTCACCTTGTCGACTATCTTATGGTAAGGCTTATCATTTATCAGTCAACCTTGAGCAAAAACCAATATGGAGGATGAAGCGACTAAATATGGATGCTAGTCTTGCATCTATATAAATAAAGTACCAACTACTGGAGTTGGAGGAGTACAGGTTCTATGCATTCGAAAGCGCACTATTATAGAAAGTGAATTGTAATGATGCTAAGGTGCTGGTAAAGTTCATGCCATGAGTTCTCACTCATTTCTACGACCCTCTCTCGGTCATAAGCAATCGGGGTACTCACTTTCAGAGTATTTTCAAACGATATTTCAAACTAACTAGAATAACTCATTCATTCATCATCGCTTACCACCCACATGCAAGCAGTTTGGAGGAAGTGATGAATCATGAGCTCGAGCTGATTCTTGCAAAGACGATCAATCAATCTCTGAGGAATTGGTCAATCTAGCTCGATGAGGCTCTTTGGGCCTTTCAAACTGCCTTCAAGACTCCTATCGATCGGCACTTCACCTTGTCGACTATTTTATGGCAAGGCTTGTCATTTATCAGTCAGCCTTGAGCATAACCATTATTGGCGATGAGCGACTAAATATGGTTGCTAGTCTTCCATCTTTATAAACAAAGTACCAACTACTGGAGTTGGAGGTGTACAGGTTCCATGCATTCGAAAGCGAACTATTATATAAATTGAAAAGTAATGATGCTAAGGTGCTGGTAAAGTGCATGCTATGAGTTCTCACTCAATTCGACGACCCGCTCTCGGTCATAAGCAATCAGGTACTCACTTTCAGAGTATTTGCAAACGAGTTTTCAAACTAACTAGAATAACTCATGTATTGATTATTGCTTACCACTCACATGTAA
The DNA here is from genome assembly GCA_030674075.2 of Linum usitatissimum. Taxonomy (NCBI): domain Eukaryota; kingdom Viridiplantae; phylum Streptophyta; class Magnoliopsida; order Malpighiales; family Linaceae; genus Linum; species Linum usitatissimum. The sequence goes on along the minus strand of JAUJYP020000128.1, from coordinate 17,539 downwards.
GCAGTCTGGAGGAAGAAACGAATCATGAGCTCGAGCTGATTCTTGCAAAGACGATCGATCAATCTCTGAGGAATTGGTCAATCTAGCTCGATGAGGCTCTTTGGGCCTTTCGGACTGCCTTCAAGACTCCTATCGATCGGCACTTCACCTTGTCGACTATTTTATGGTAAGGCTTGTCATTTATCAATCAGCCTTGAGCATAAACCATTATTGGCGATGAGCGACTAAATATGGATGCTAGTCTTGCATCTTTATCAACAAAGTACCAACTACTGGAGTTGGAGGAGTACAAGTTCCATGCATCCGAAAGCACACTATTATATAAAGAGAAAGGTAATGATGCTAAGGTGCTGGTAAAGTTCATGCCATGAGTTCTCACTCAATTCGACGACCCTCTCTCGGTCATAAGTAATCGGGGTACTAACTTTCAGAGTATTTTCAAACGAGTTTTCAAACTAACTAGAATAACTCATTCATTCATCATCGCGTACCACCCACATGCAAGCAGTCTGGAGGAAGTGACGAATTATGACCTCGAGCTGATTCTTGCAAAGATGATCGATCAATCTCTGAGGAATTGGTCAATCTAGGTTGATGCGGCACTTTCGGACTTTCGAACTGCTTTCAAGACTCCTATCGATCAGCACTTCACCTTGTCGACTATCTTATGTTAAGGCTTATCATTTATCAGTCAACCTTGAGCATAAACCAATATTGAGGATGAAGCGACTAAATATGGATGCTAGTCTTGCATCTATATAAATAAAGTACCAACTACTGGAGTTGGAGGAGTACAAGTTCCATGCATCCGAAAGCACACTATTATATAAAGAGAAAGGTAATGATGCTAAGGTGCTGGTAAAGTTCATGCCATGAGTTCTCACTCAATTCGACAACCCTCTCTCGGTAATAAGCAATCGGGGTACTAACTTTCAGAGTATTTTCAAACGAGTTTTCAAACTAACTAGAATAACTCATTCATCCATCATCGTGTACCACCCACATGCAAGAAGTCTGGAGGAAGTGACGAATTATGAGCTCGAGCTGATTCTTGCGAAGACGATCGATCAATCTTTGAGGAATTTGTCAATCTAGCTTGATGATGCTCTTTCAGCCTTTCGAACTGCTTTCAAGACTCCTATCGATCAGCACTTCACCTTGTCGACTATCTTATGGTAAGGCTTATCATTTATCAGTCAACCTTTAGCATAAACCAATATGGAGGATGAAGCGACTAAATATGGATGCTAGTCCGGGATCTATATAAATAAAGTACCAACTACTGGAGTTGGAGGAGTACAGGTTCTATGCTTTCGAAAGCGCACTATTATATAAAGTGAATTGTAATGATGCTAAGGTGCTCGTAAAGTTCATGCCATGAGTTCTCACTCATTTCGACGACCCTCTCTCGGTCATAAGCAATCGGGGTACTCACTTTCAGAGTATTTTCAAACGAATTTTCAAACTAACTAGAATAACTCATTCATTCATCATCGCGTACCACCCACATGCAAGCAGTCTGGAGGAAGTGACGAATTATGACCTCGAGCTGATTCTTGCAAAGATGATCGATCAATCTCTGAGGAATTGGTCAATCTAGGTCGATGCGGCTCTTTGTGCCTTTCAAACTGCCTTCAAGACTCCTATCGATCGGCACTTCACCTTGTCGACTATTTTATGGCAAGGCTTGTCATTTATCAGTCAGCCTTGAGCATAACCATTATTGGCGATGAGCGACTAAATATGGTTGCTAGTCTTGCATCTTTATAAATAAAGTACCAACTACTGGAGTTGGAGGAGTACAGGTTCTATGCTTTCGAAAGCGCACTATTATATAAAGTGAATTGTAATGATACTAAGGTGCTGGTAAAGTTCATTCCATGAGTTCTCACTCATTTCGACGACCCTCTCTCGGTCATAAGCAATCGGGATACGCACTTTCAGAGTATTTTCAAACGAATTTTCAAACTAACTAGAATAACTCATTCATTCATCATCGCTTACCACCCACATGCAAGCAATCTGGAGGAAGTGATGAATCATGAGCTCGAGCTGATTCTTGCGAAGACGATCGATCAATCTCTGAGGAATTTGTCAATCTAGCTTGATGAGGCTCTTTCAGCCTTTCGAACTGCTTTCAAGACTCCTATCGATCGGCACTTCACCTTGTCGACTATCTTATGGTAAGGCTTATCATTTATCAGTCAACCTTTAGCATAAACCAATATGGAGGATGAAGCGACTAAATATGGATGCTAGTCTGGGATCTATATAAATAAAGTACCAACTACTGGAGTTGGAGGAGTACAGGTTCTATGCTTTCGAAAGCGCACTATTATATAAAGTGAATTGTAATGATGCTAAGGTGCTCGTAAAGTTCATGCCATGAGTTCTCACTCATTTCGACGACCCTCTCTCGGTCATAAGCAATCGGGGTACTCACTTTCGCAGTATTTTCAAACGAATTTTCAAACTAACTAGAATAACTCATTCATTCATCATCGCGTACCACCCACATGCAAGCGAGCCGGAGGAAGTGACGAATTATGACCTCGAGCTGATTCTTGCAAAGATGATCGATCAATCTCTGAGGAATTGGTCAATCTAGGTCGATGCGGCTCTTTGCGCCTTTCAAACTGCCTTCAAGACTCCTATCGATCGGCACTTCACCTTGTCGACTATTTTATGGCAAGGCTTGTCATTTATCAGTCAGCCTTGAGCATAACCATTATTGGCGATGAGCGACTAAATATGGTTGCTAGTCTTGCATCTTTATAAATAAAGTACCAACTACTGGAGTTGGAGGAGTACAGGTTCTATGCTTTCGAAAGCGCACTATTATATAAAGTGAATTGTAATGATACTAAGGTGCTGGTAAAGTCCATTCCATGAGTTCTCACTCATTTCGACGACCCTCTCTCGGTCATAAGCAATCGGGATACGCACTTTCAGAGTATTTTCAAACGAATTTTCAAACTAACTAGAATAACTCATTCATTCATCATCGCTTACCACCCACATGCAAGCAGTCTGGGGGAAGTGATGAATCATGAGCTCGAGCTGATTCTTGCGAAGACGATCGATCAATCTCTGAGGAATTGGTCAATCTAGCTCGATGAGGCTCTTTGCGCCTTTCAAACTGCCTTCAAGACTCCTATCGATCGGCACTTCACCTTGTCGACTATTTTATGGCAAGGCTTGTCATTTATCAGTCAGCCTTGAGCATAACCATTATTGGCGATGAGCGTCTAAATATGGTTGCTAGTCTTGCATCTTTATAAACAAAGTACCAACTACTGGAGTTGGAGGTGTACAGGTTCCATGCATTCGAAAGCGCACTATTATATAAATTGAAAAGTAATGATGCTAAGGTGCTGGTAAAGTTCATGCTATGAGTTCTCACTCAATTCGACGACCCGCTCTCGGTCATAAGCAATTGGGTACTCACTTTCAGAGTATTTGCAAACGAGTTTTCAAACTAACTAGAATAACTCATGTATTGATTATTGCTTACCACTCACATGTAAGCAGTCTGGAGGAAGTAACGAATCATGAGCTCGAGCTGATTCTTGCAAAGACGATCGATCAATCTCTGAGGAATTGGTCAATCTAGCTCGATGAGGCTCTTTGGGCCTTTCGAACTGCCTTCAAGACTCCTATCGATCGGCACTTCACCTTGTCGACTATTTTATGGTAAGGCTTGTCATTTATCAATCAGCCTTGAGCATAAACCATTATTGGCGATGAGCGACTAAATATGGATGCAAGTCTTGCATCTCTATAAACAAAGTACCATCTACTGGAGTTGGAGGAGTACAAGTTCCATGCATCCGAAAGCACACTATTATATAAAGAGAAAGGTAATGATGCTAAGGTGCTGGTAAAGTTCATGCCATGAGTTCTCACTCAATTCGACGACCCTCTCTCGGTCATAAGCAATCGGGGTACTAACTTTCAGAGTATTTTCAAACGAGTTTTCAAACTAACTAGAATAACTCATTCATTCATCATCGCGTACCACCCACATGCAAGAAGTCTGGAGGAAGTGACGAATTATGAGCTCGAGCTGATTGTTGCGAAGACGATCGATCAATCTCTGAGGAATTTGTCAATCTAGCTTGATGAGGCTCTTTCGGCCTTTCGAACTGCTTTCAAGACTCCTATCGATCAGCACTTCACCTTGTCGACTATCTTATGGTAAGGCTTATCATTTATCAGTCAACCTTTAGCATAAACCAATATGGAGGATGAAGCGACTAAATATGGATGCTAGTCTGGGATCTATATAAATAAAGTACCAACTACTGGAGTTGGAGGAGTACAGGTTCTATGCTTTCGAAAGCGCACTATTATATAAAGTGAATTGTAATGATGCTAAGGTGCTGGTAAAGTTCATGCCATGAGTTCTCACTCATTTCGACGACCCTCTCTCGGTCATAAGCAATCGGGGTACGCACTTTCAGAGTATTTTCAAACGAGTTTTCAAACTAATTAGAATAACTCATTTATTGATCATCGCTTAAGTCCCACATGCAAGCCATCTAGAGGAAGTGACGAATCATGAGTTAGTGCTAATTCTTGGAAAGAGGATCGATCATTCTCTAACGAATTGGTCAATCAAGCTAGATGAGGCTCTTGGGGCCTTTCGAACTGCCTTCAAGACTCCTATCGATCGGCACTTCCCCTTGTCGACTATTTTATGGTAAGTCTTGTCATTTACCAATCAACCATGAGCATAAACCATTATGGGCGATGAACCGACTAAATATGGATGCTAGTCTTACATCTTTATAAACAAAGTACCAAATACTAGAGTTGGAGGAGTACTTGTTCCATGCATTCGAAAGCGCACTATTATACAAAGAGAAAGGTAATGATGCTAAGGTGCAGGTAAAGTTTATTCCATGCCTTGTCACTCATTTTTATGCCCCTCACTCGGTCATAAGCGATCAGGGTACTCACTTTCAGAGTATTTTCAAAGGAAATTTCAAACTAACTAGAATAACTCATTTATTGATCATCGCTTAAGACCCACATGCAAGCCATCTGGAGGAAGTGACGAATCATGAGTTAGTGCTAATTCTTGGAAAGAGGATCGATCATTCTCTGACGAATTGGTCAATCAAGCTAGATGAGGCTCTTGGGGCCTTTCGAACTGCCTTCAAGACTCCTATCGATCGGCACTTCCCCTTGTCGACTATTTTATGGTAAGTCTTGTCATTTACCAATCAACCATGAGCATAAACCATTATGGGCGATGAACCGACTAAATATGGATGCTAGTCTTACATCTTTATAAACAAAGTACCAAATACTAGAGTTGGAGGAGTACTTGTTCCATGCATTCGAAAGCGCACTATTATACAAAGAGAAAGGTAATGATGCTAAGGTGCAGGTAAAGTTTATTCCATGCCTTGTCACTCATTTTTATGCCCCTCACTCGGTCATAAGCGATCAGGGTACTCACTTTCAGAGTATTTTCAAAGGAGTTTTCAAACTAACTAGAATAACTCATTTATTGAACATCGCTTAAGACCCACATGCAAGCCATCTGGAGGAAGTGACGAATCATGAGTTAGTGCTAATTCTTGGAAAGAGGATCGAACATTCTCTGACGAATTGGTCAATCAAGCTCGATGAGGCTCTTTGGGCCTTTCGAACTGCCTTCAAGACTCCTATCGATCGACACTTTCCCTTGTCGACTATTTTATAGTATGTCTTTTCATTTATCAGTCAACCTTGAGAATAAACCATTATGGGCGATAAAGCGACTAAATATGGATGCTAGTCGTACATCCTAATAAACAAAGTACCAACTACTAGAGTTGGAGGAGTACTTGTCCCATGCATTCGAAAGCGCACTATTATATAAAGAGAAAGGTAATGATGCTAAGGTGCAGGTAAAGTTTATTCCATGCCTTTTCACTCATTTTAATTCCCCTCACTCGGTCATAAGCGATCGGGGTACTCACTTTCAGAGTATTTTCAAAGGAGTTTTCAAACTAACTAGAATAACTCATTTATTGATCATCGCTTACCACCCACATGCAAGCCGTCTAGAGGAAGTGACGAATCATGAGCTCGTGGTAATTCTTGGAAAGACTATCGATCAATCTCTAAGGAATTGGTCAATCAAGCTCGATGAGGCTCTTTGGGTCTTTTGAACTGCCTTGAAGACGCCTATCGATTGGCACTTCACCCTGTCGACTGTTTTATGGTAAGGCTTGTCTTTTATCAGTCAAACTTTAGCATAAACCATTATGGGCGATGAAGCGACTAAATATGGATGCTAGTCTTATATCGTTATAAACAAAGTACCAACTACTGGAGTTGGAGGAGTACATGTTCCATGCAATCGAAAGCGCACTATTATATAAAGAGAAAGGTAATGATGCTAAGGTAAAGGTAAAGTTCATTCCATGCCTTGTCACTCATTTTGACGCCCCTCACTTAGTCATAAGCGATCGGGGTACTCACTTTCAGAGTATTTTCAAACCAATTTTCAAACTAACTAGACTAACTCATTTATTGATCATGGCTTACCACCCACATGCAATCAGTCTGGAGGAAGTGACGAATCATGACCTAGTGCTAATTCTTGGAAAGACGATCGATAATTCTCTGAGGAATTGGTCAATCAAGCTCGATGACGCTCTTTGGGCCTTTTGAACTGCCTTCAAGACTCCTATCGATCGACACTTTCCCTTGTCTACTATTTTATGGTATGTCTTTTCATTTATCAGTCAACCTTGAGCATGTACCATTATGGACGATGAAGCAACTAAATATAGATGCTAGTCTTACAGCTTTAGATAGAAAGTACCAACTACTAGAGTTAGAGGAGTACATGTTCCATGCATTCGAAAGCGCACTATTATATAAAGAGAAAGGTAATGATGCTAAGGTGCAGGTAAAGTTCATTCCATGCCTTGTCACTCATTTTGACGCCCCTCACTTAGTCATAAGCGGTCGGGGTACTCACTTTCAGAGTATTTTCAAACGAATTTTCAAACTAACTAGACTAACTCATTTATTGATCATGGCTTACCACCCACATGCAATCAGTCTGGAGGAAGTGACGAATCATGAGCTAGTGCTAATTCTTGGAAAGACGATCCATAATTCTCTGAGGAATTGGTCAATCAAGCTCGATGACGCTCTTTGGGCCTTTTGAACTGCCTTCACGACTCCTATCCATCGGCACTTTCCCTTGTCTACTATTTTATGGTATGTCTTTTCATTTATCAGTCAACATTGAGCATATACCATTATCGACGATGAAGAAACTAAATATAGATGCTAGTCTTACAGCTTTAGATAGAAAGTACCAACTACTAAAGTTAGAGGAGTACATGTTCCATGCATTGGAAAGCGCACTATTATATAAGGAGAAAGGTAATGATGCTAAGGTGAAGGTAAAGTTCATTCCATACCTTGTCACTCATTTCGACGCCCCTCACTCGGTCACAAGCGATCGGGGTACTCACTTTCAGAGTATTTTCAAATGAGTTTTCAAACTAACTAGAATAACTCATTTATTGATTATCGCTTACCACCCACATGCACGTAGTCCGGAGGAAGTGACGAATCATGAGCTCGAGTTGATAATGGGAAAGACGATCGATCAATCGCTGAGGAATTGGTCAATCAAGCTCGATGAGGCTCTTGGGGCCTTTCGAACTGCCTTCAAGACTCCTATCGATCGGCACTTCCCCTTGTCGACTATTTTATGGTAAGTCTTGTCATTTACCAGTCAACCATGAGCATAAACCATTATGGGCGATGAACCGACTAAATATGGATGCTAGTCTTACATCTTTATAAACAAAGTACCAACTACTAGAGTTGGAGGAGTACTTGTTCCATGCATTCGAAAGCGCACTATTATACAAAGAGAAAGGTAATGATGCTAAGGTGCAGGTAAACTTTATTCCATGCCTTGTCACTCATTTTGATGCCCCTCACTCGGTCATAAGCGATCAGGGTACTCACTTTCAGAGTATCTTCAAAGGAGTTTTCAAACTAACTAGAATAACTCATTTATTGATCATCGCTTAAGACCCACATGCAAGACATCCGGAGGAAGTGACGAATCATGAGCTCGAGCCGATTCTTCGAAAGGCGATCGATCAATCTCTCGAGGAATTGGTCAATCAAGCTCGATCGAGCTCTTTGGGCCTTTTGAGCTGCCATGAAGACGCCTATCGATTGGCACTTCACCTTGTCGACTATTTTATGGTAAGGCTTGTCATTTATCGATCGCCTTTAGCATAAACCATTATGGGCGATGAGCGACTAAATATGGATGTTAGTGTTACATCTTTATAAATAAAGTACCAACTACTAGAGTTGGAGGAGTACATGTTCCATGCATTCGAAAGCGCACTATTATATAAAGAGAAAGGTAATGATGCTAAAGTGCAGGTAAAGTTCATTCCATGCCTTGTCACTCATTTCGACTCCCCTCACTCGGTCATAAGCGATCGGGGTACTCACTTTAAGAGTATTTTCAAACGAATTTTCAAACTAACTAGGATAACTCATTTATTGATCATCGCTTACGACCCACATGCAAGACGTCTGGAGGAAGTGACGAATCATGAGCTCGAGCTGATTCTTAGAAAGACGATCGATCAATATTTGAGGAATTGGTCAATCAAGCTCGATCAGGCTCTTTGGGCCTTTTGAACTGCCTTGAAGACGACTATCGATTGGCACTTCACCTTGTCGACTATTTTATGGTAAGGCTTGTCATTTATCAGTCAGCCTTGAGCATAAACAATTATGGACGATGAAGCGACTAAATATGGATGCTAGTCTTACGGCTTTAGGTAGAAAGTACCAACTACTAGAGTTGAAGGAGTACATCTTCCATGCATTCGAAAGCGCACTATTATATAAGGAGAAAGGTAATGATGCTAAGGTGAAGGTAAAGTTCATTCCATACCTTGTCACTCATTTTGACGCCCCTCACTCGGTCACAAGCGATCGGGGTACTCACTTTCAGAGTATTTTCAAATGAGGTTTCAAACTAACTAGAATAACTCATTTATTGATTATCGCTTACCACCCACATGCAAGTAGTCTGGAGGAAGTGACGAATCATGAGCTCGAGTTGATAATGGGAAAGACGATCGATCAATCGCTGAGGAATTGGTCAATCAAGCTCGATGAGGCTCTTGGGGCCTTTCGAATCGCCTTCAAGACTCCTATCGATCCGCACTTCCCCTTGTCGACTATTTTATGGTAAGTCTTGTCATTTACCGATCAACCATGAGCATAAACAAATATGGGCGATGAACCGACTAAATATGGATGCTAGTCTTACATCTTTATAAACAAAGTACCAACTACTAGAGTTGGAGGAGTACTTGTTCCATGCATTCGAAAGCGCACTATTATACAAAGAGAAAGGTAATGATGCTAAGGTGCGGGTAAAGTTTATTCCATGCCTTGTCACTCATTTTGATGCCCCTCACTCGGTCATAAGCGATCGGGGTACTCACTTTCGAGTATCTTCAAAGGAGTTTTCAAACTAACTAGAATAACTCATTTATTGATCATCGCTTAAGACCCACATGCAAGACATCTGGAGGAAGTGACGAATCATGAGCTCGAGCTGATTCTTCGAAAGGCGATCGATCAATCTCTAAGGAATTGGTCAATCAAGCTCGATCAGGCTCTTTGGGCCTTTTGAGCTGCCATGAAGACGCCTATCGATTGGCACTTCACCTTGTCGACTATTTTATGGTAAGGCTTGTCATTTATCAGTCAGCCTTTAGCATAAACCATTATGGGCGATGAGCGACTAAATATGGATGTTAGTGTTACATCTTTATAAATAAAGTACCAACTACTAGAGTTGGAGGAGTACATGTTCCATGCATTCGAAAGCGCACTATTATATAAAGAGAAAGGTAATGATGCTAAAGTGCGAGGTAAAGTTCATTCCATGCCTTGTCACTCATTTCGACTCCCCTCACTCGGTCATAAGCGATCGGGGTACTCACTTTAAGAGTATTTTCAAACGAATTTTCAAACTAACTAGGATAACTCATTTATTGATCATCGCTTACGACCCACATGCAAGACGTCTGGAGGAAGTGACGAATCATGAGCTCGAGCTGATTCTTAGAAAGACGATCGATCAATATCTGAGGAATTGGTCAATCAAGCTCGATCAGGCTCTTTGGGCCTTTTGAACTGCGCCTTGAAGACGACTATCGATTGGCACTTCACCTTGTCGACTATTTTATGGTAAGGCTTGTCATTTATCGGTCGGCCTTGAGCATAAACAATTATGGACGATGAAGCGACTAAATATGGATGCTAGTCTTACGGCTTTAGGTAGAAAGTACCAACTACTAGAGTTGAAGGAGTACATCTTCCATGCATTCGAAAGCGCACTATTATATAAGGAGAAAGGTAATGATGCTAAGGTGAAGGTAAAGTTCATTCCATACCTTGTCACTCATTTCGACGCCCCTCACTCGGTCACAAGCGATCGGGGTACTCACTTTCAGAGTATTTTCAAATGAGTTTTCAAACTAACTAGAATAACTCATTTATTGATTATCGCTTACCACCCACATGCAAGTAGTCTGGAGGAAGTGACGAATCATGAGCTCGAGTTGATAATGGGAAAGACGATCGATCAATCGCTGAGGAATTGGTCAATCAAGCTCGATGAGGCTCTTGGGGCCTTTCGAACTGCCTTCAAGACTCCTATCGATCTGCACTTCCCCTTGTCGACTATTTTATGGTAAGTCTTGTCATTTACCAGTCAACCATGAGCATAAACAAATATGGGCGATGAACCGACTAAATATGGATGCTAGTCTTACATCTTTATAAACAAAGTACCAACTACTAGAGTTGGAGGAGTACTTGTTCCATGCATTCGAAAGCGCACTATTATACAAAGAGAAAGGTAATGATGCTAAGGTGCGGTAAAGTTTATTCCATGCCTTGTCACTCATTTTGATGCCCCTCACTCGGTCATAAGCGATCGGGGTACTCACTTTCGAGTATCTTCAAAGGAGTTTTCAAACTAACTAGAATAACTCATTTATTGATCATCGCTTAAGACCCACATGCAAGACATCTGGAAGAAGTGACGAATCATGAGCTCGAGCTGATTCTTCGAAAGGCGATCGATCAATCTCTAAGGAATTGGTCAATCAAGCTCGATCAGGCTCTTTGGGCCTTTTGAGCTGCCATGAAGACGCCTATCGATTGGCACTTCACCTTGTCGACTATTTTATGGTAAGGCTTGTCATTTATCAGTCAGCCTTTAGCATAAACCATTATGGGCGATGAGCGACTAAATATGGATGTTAGTGTTACATCTTTATAAATAAAGTACCAACTACTAGAGTTGGAGGAGTACATGTTCCATGCATTCGAAAGCGCACTATTATATAAAGAGAAAGGTAATGATGCTAAAGTGCAGGTAAAGTTCATTCCATGCCTTGTCACTCATTTCGACTCCCCTCACTCGGTCATAAGCGATCGGGGTACTCACTTTAAGAGTATTTTCAAACGAATTTTCAAACTAACTAGGATAACTCATTTATTGATCATCGCTTACGACCCACATGCAAGACGTCTGGAGGAAGTGACGAATCATGAGCTCGAGCCGATTCTTAGAAAGACGATCGATCAATATCGAGGAATTGGTCAATCAAGCTCGATCAGGCTCTTTGGGCCTTTTGAACTGCCTTGAAGACGACTATCGATTGGCACTTCACCTTGTCGACTATTTTATGGTAAGGCTTGTCATTTATCAGTCAGCCTTGAGCATAAACAATTATGGACGATGAAGCGACTAAATATGGATGCTAGTCTTACAGCTTTAGGTAGAAAGTACCAACTACTAGAGTTGAAGGAGTACATCTTCCATGCATTCGAAAGCGCACTATTATATAAGGAGAAAGGTAATGATGCTAAGGTGAAGGTAAAGTTCATTCCATACCTTGTCACTCATTTCGACGCCCCTCACTCGGTCACAAGCGATCGGGGTACTCACTTTCGTAGTATTTTCAAATGAGTTTTCAAACTAACTAGAATAACTCATTTATTGATTATCGCTTACCACCCACATGCAAGTAGTCTGGAGGAAGTGACGAATCATGAGCTCGAGTTGATAATGGGAAAGACGATCGATCAATCGCTGAGGAATTGGTCAATCAAGCTCGATGAGGCTCTTGGGGCCTTTCGAACTGCCTTCAAGACTCCTATCGATCTGCACTTCCCGTTGTCGACTATTTTATGGTAAGTCTTGTCATTTACCGAGTCAACCATGAGCATAAACCATTATGGGCGATGAACCGACTAAATATGGATGCTAGTCTTACATCTTTATAAACAAAGTACCAACTACTAGAGTTGGAGGAGTACTTGTTCCATGCATTCGAAAGCGCACTATTATACAAAGAGAAAGGTAATGATGCTAAGGTGTAGGTAACGTTTATTCCATGCCTTGTCACTCATTTTGATGCCCCTCACTCGGTCATAAGCGATCAGGGTACTCACTTTCAGAGTATCTTCAAAGGAGTTTTCAAACTAACTAGAATAACTCATTTATTGATCCTCGCTTACCACCCACATGCAAGCCGTCTGGAGGAAGTGACGAATCATGAGCTCGAGCTGATTCTTCGAAAGGCGATCGATCAATCTCTGAGGAATTGGTCAATCAAGCTCGATCAGGCTCTTTGGGCCTTTTGAGCTGCCATGAAGACGCCTATCGATTGGCACTTCACCTTGTCGACTATTTTATGGTAAGGCTTGTCATTTATCGATCGGCCTTTAGCATAAACCATTATGGGCGATGAGCGACTAAATATGGATGTTAGTGTTACATCTTTATAAATAAAGTACCAACTACTAGAGTTGGAGGAGTACATGTTCCATGCATTCGAAAGCGCACTATTATATAAAGAGAAAGGTAATGATGCTAAAGTGCGAGGTAAAGTTCATTCCATGCCTTGTCACTCATTTCGACTCCCCTCACTCGGTCATAAGCGATCGGGGTACTCACTTTAAGAGTATTTTCAAACGAATTTTCAAACTAACTAGGATAACTCATTTATTGATCATCGCTTACGACCCACATGCAAGACGTCTGGAGGAAGTGACGAATCATGAGCTCGAGCTGATTCTTAGAAAGACGATCGATCAATATCTGAGGAATTGGTCAATCAAGCTCGATCAGGCTCTTTGGGCCTTTTGAACCGCCTTGAAGACGACTATCGATTGGCACTTCACCTTGTCGACTATTTTATGGTAAGGCTTGTCATTTATCAGTCGGCCTTGAGCATAAACAATTATGGACGATGAAGCGACTAAATATGGATGCTAGTCTTACGGCTTTAGGTAGAAAGTACCAACTACTAGAGTTGAAGGAGTACATCTTCCATGCATTCGAAAGCGCACTATTATATAAGGAGAAAGGTAATGATGCTAAGGTGAAGGTAAAGTTCATTCCATACCTTGTCACTCATTTCGACGCCCCTCACTCGGTCACAAGCGATCGGGGTACTCACTTTCAGAGTATTTTCAAATGAGTTTTCAAACTAACTAGAATAACTCATTTATTGATTATCGCTTACCACCCACATGCAAGTAGTCTGGAGGAAGTGACGAATCATGAGCTCGAGTTGATAATGGGAAAGACGATCGATCAATCGCTGAGGAATTGGTCAATCAAGCTCGATGAGGCTCTTGGGGCCTTTCGAACTGCCTTCAAGACTCCTATCGATCTGCACTTCCCCTTGTCGACTATTTTATGGTAAGTCTTGTCATTTACCAGTCAACCATGAGCATAAACCATTATGGGCGATGAACCGACTAAATATGGATGCTAGTCTTACATCTTTATAAACAAAGTACCAACTACTAGAGTTGGAGGAGTACTTGTTCCATGCATTCGAAAGCGCACTATTATACAAAGAGAAAGGTAATGATGCTAAGGTGCGGGTAAAGTTTATTCCATGCCTTGTCACTCATTTTGATGCCCCTCACTCGGTCATAAGCGATCGGGGTACTCACTTTCGCAGTATCTTCAAAGGAGTTTTCAAACTAACTAGAATAACTCATTTATTGATCATCGCTTAAGACCCACATGCAAGACATCTGGAGGAAGTGACGAATCATGAGCTCGAGCTGATTCTTCGAAAGGCGATCGATCAATCTCTAAGGAATTGGTCAATCAAGCTCGATCAGGCTCTTTGGGCCTTTTGAGCTGCCATGAAGACGCCTATCGATTGGCACCTCACCTTGTCGACTATTTTATGGTAAGGCTTGTCATTTATCAGTCAGCCTTTAGCATAAACCATTATGGGCGATGAGCGACTAAATATGGATGTTAGTGTTACATCTTTATAAATAAAGTACCAACTACTAGAGTTGGAGGAGTACATGTTCCATGCATTCGAAAGCGCACTATTATATAAAGAGAAAGGTAATGATGCTAAAGTGCAGGTAAAGTTCATTCCATGCCTTGTCGCTCATTTCGACTCCCCTCACTCGGTCATAAGCGATCGGGGTACTCACTTTAAGAGTATTTTCAAACGAATTTTCAAACTAACTAGGATAACTCATTTATTGATCATCGCTTACGACCCACATGCAAGACGTCTGGAGGAAGTGACGAATCATGAGCTCGAGCTGATTCTTAGAAAGACGATCGATCAATATCTGAGGAATTGGTCAATCAAGCTCGATCAGGCTCTTTGGGCCTTTTGAACTGCCTTGAAGACGATTATCGATTGGCACTTCACCTTGTCGACTATTTTATGGTAAGGCTTGTCATTTATCAGTCAGCCTTGAGCATAAACAATTATGGACGATGAAGCGACTAAATATGGATGCTAGTCTTACAGCTTTAGGTAGAAAGTACCAACTACTAGAGTTGAAGGAGTACATCTTCCATGCATTCGAAAGCGCACTATTATATAAGGAGAAAGGTAATGATGCTAAGGTGAAGGTAAAGTTCATTCCATACCTTGTCACTCATTTCGACGCCCCTCACTCGGTCACAAGCGATCGGGGTACTCACTTTCAGAGTATTTTCAAATGAGTTTTCAAACTAACTAGAATAACTCATTTATTGATTATCGCTTACCACCCACATGCAAGTAGTCTGGAGGAAGTGACGAATCATGAGCTCGAGTTGATAATGGGAAAGACGATCGATCAATCGGCGAGGAATTGGTCAATCAAGCTCGATGAGGCTCTTGGGGCCTTTCGAATCGCCTTCAAGACTCCTATCGATCCGCACTTCCCCTTGTCGACTATTTGATGGTAAGTCTTGTCATTTACCGGTCAACCATGAGCATAAACCATTATGGGCGATGAACCGACTAAATATGGATGCTAGTCTTACATCTTTATAAACAAAGTACCAACTACTAGAGTTGGAGGAGTACTTGTTCCATGCATTCGAAAGCGCACTATTATACAAAGAGAAAGGTAATGATGCTAAGGTGCAGGTAAAGTTTATTCCATGCCTTGTCACTCATTTTGATGCCCCTCACTCGGTCATAAGCGATCAGGGTACTCACTTTCAGAGTATCTTCAAAGGAGTTTTCAAACTAACTAGAATAACTCATTTATTGATCATCGCTTAAGACCCACATGCAAGACATCTGGAGGAAGTGACGAATCATGAGCTCGAGCTGATTCTTCGAAAGGCGATCGATCAATCTCTGAGGAATTGGTCAATCAAGCTCGATCAGGCTCTTTGGGCCTTTTGAGCTGCCATGAAGACGCCTATCGATTGGCACCTCACCTTGTCGACTATTTTATGGTAAGGCTTGTCATTTATCGATCGGCCTTTAGCATAAACCATTATGGGCGATGAGCGACTAAATATGGATGTTAGTGTTACATCTTTATAAATAAAGTACCAACTACTAGAGTTGGAGGAGTACATGTTCCATGCATTCGAAAGCGCACTATTATATAAAGAGAAAGGTAATGATGCTAAAGTGCAGGTAAAGTTCATTCCATGCCTTGTCACTCATTTCGACGCCCCTCACTCGGTCATAAGCGATCGGGGTACTCACTTTAAGAGTATTTTCAAACGAATTTTCAAACTAACTAGAATAACTCATTTATTGATCATCGCTTACGACCCACATGCAAGACGTCTGGAGGAAGTGACGAATCATGAGCTCGAGCTGATTCTTAGAAAGACGATCGATCAATATCTGAGGAATTGGTCAATCAAGCTCGATCAGGCTCTTTGGGCCTTTTGAACCGCCTTGAAGACGACTATCGATTGGCACTTCACCTTGTCGACTATTTTATGGTAAGGCTTGTCATTTATCAGTCAGCCTTGAGCATAAACAATTATGGACGATGAAGCGACTAAATATGGATGCTAGTCTTACAGCTTTAGGTAGAAAGTACCAACTACTAGAGTTGAAGGAGTACATGTTCCATGCATTCGAAAGCGCACGTTTATATAAGGAGAAAGGTAATGATGTTAAGGTGCAGGTAAAGTTCATTCCATGCCTTGTCACTCATTTCGACGCCCCTCACTCGGTCATAAGCGATCGGGGTACTCACTTTAAGAGTATTTTCAAACGAATTTTCAAACTAACTAGGATAACTCATTTATTGATCATCGCTTACGACCCACATGCAAGACGTCTGGAGGAAGTGACGAATCATGAGCTCGAGCTGATTCTTAGAAAGACGATCGATCAATATTCGAGGAATTGGTCAATCAAGCTCGATCAGGCTCTTTGGGCCTTTTGAACCGCCTTGAAGACGATTATCGATTGGCACTTCACCTTGTCGACTATTTTATGGTAAGGCTTGTCATTTATCGATCGACCTTGAGCATAAACAATTATGGACGATGAAGCGACTAAATATGGATGCTAGTCTTACAGCTTTAGGTAGAAAGTACCAACTACTAGAGTTGAAGGAGTACACCTTCCATGGATTCGAAAGCGCACTATTATATAAGGAGAAAGGTAATGATGCTAAGGTGAAGGTAAAGTTCATTCCATACCTTGTCACTCATTTCGACGCCCCTCACTCGGTCACAAGCGATCGGGGTACTCACTTTCGAAGTATTTTCAAATGAGTTTTCAAACTAACTAGAATAACTCATTTATTGATTATCGCTTACCACCCACATGCACGTAGTACGGAGGAAGTGACGAATCATGAGCTCGAGTTGATAATGGGAAAGACGATCGATCAATCGGCGAGGAATTGGTCAATCAAGCTCGATGAGGCTCTGGGGCCTTTCGAACTGCCTTCAAGACTCCTATCGATCTGCACTTCCCCTTGTCGACTATTTTATGGTAAGTCTTGTCATTTACCAGTCAACCATGAGCATAAACCATTATGGGCGATGAACCGACTAAATATGGATGCTAGTCTTACATCTTTATAAACAAAGTACCAACTACTAGAGTTGGAGGAGTACTTGTTCCATGCATTCGAAAGCGCACTATTATACAAAGAAAGGTAATGATGCTAAGGTGCGGGTAAAGTTTATTCCATGCCTTGTCACTCATTT
>JAUJYP020000127.1:0-83038 GCA_030674075.2 Linum usitatissimum | reverse complement strand
TACATGGTATTAAAGTTGATGTACGCGTCTTGTAACTCAAACAATAGGATCAAAAAATAATCATTATTCAAGTACTTCATGTTTTTCGTTATGCTCTATCGTATTTTGGTTTCTACACTCTTGAGCTAGCTTGGATCTTCACACGAAAGACTCTCAAGGAGTGCACATAATCCTACAAAAATACTAGGTTTGAGGTTAGAGCGAGAAAGATGGACAGTACATTCTTAAACAAGCTTCCTATCATCTAATCAATTCACAATTTATTTTGAGGAGTTGAACATTGAATTTCTGAGCGCTTTGAGGTGGAGAATGCGTTGTGTAAACATGGATTTTCATGATTTCTCAAACCTATGGATTCCAAATACAAAGACTCTATATAGACCGGTCCAATTGTTTGAACCAAAAACTTTGATTATCGTCCCAATCTATTTTGTTTATCATCTTCATGGTATTAAAGTTGATGTCCGCGTCTTGTATCTCAAACAATAGGATCAAACAATAATCATTATTCAAGTACTTTGTGTTTTTCGTTATGCTCTATCATATTTTGGTTTCTACACTCTTGAGCTAGTTGGATCTTCACACGAAAGAGTCTCAGGGAGTGTACATAATCCTACAAAAACACTAGTTTTGAGGTTAGAGCGAGAGAGATGGATAGTACATTCTTAAACAAGCTTCCTATCATCTATTCAATTCAAAATTTATTTTGAGGAGTTGAACATTGAATTTCTAAGCAGTTTTGAGGTGGAGAAGGCGTTGTGTAAACATGGATTTTCATGATTTCTCAAACCTATGGATTCCAAATACAAAGACTTTATATAGACCAGTCCAATTGTTTGAACCAAAAACATTGATTATCGTCCCCATCTATTTTCTTTGTCGTCTTCGTGGTATTAAAGTTGATGTCCGCGTCTTGTATCTCAAACAATAGGATCAAAAAATAATCATTATTCAAGTACTTCGTGTTTTTCGTTATGCTCTATCGTATTTTGGTTTCTACACTCTTGAGCTAGTTGGATCTTCACACGAAAGAGTCTCGGGGAGTGCACATAATCCTACAAAAATACTAGGTTTGAGGTTAGAGCGAGAGAGATGGAGAGTACATTCTTAAACAAGCTTCCTATCATCTAATCAATTCACAATTTATTTTGAGGAGTTGAACATTGAATTTCGAGCGGTTTTGAGGTGGAGAAGGCGTTGTGTAAACATGGATTTTCATGATTTCTCAAACCCATGGATTCCAAATACAAAGACTCTATATAGACCGGTCCAATTGTTTGAACCAAAAACTTCGATTATCGTCCCCATCTATTTTCTTTGTCGTCTACATGGTATTAAAGTTGATGTACGCGTCTTGTAACTCAAACAATAGCATCAGAAAATAATCATTATTCAAGTACTTCATGTTTTTCGTTATGCTCTATCGTATTTTGGTTTCTACACTCTTGAGCTAGTTGGATCTTCACACGAAAGACTCTCAAGGAGTGCACATAATCCTACAAAAATACTAGGTTTGAGGTTAGAGCGAGAGAGATGGAGAGTACATTCTTAAACAAGCTTCCTATCATCTAATCAATTCACAATTTATTTTGAGGAGTTGAACATTGAATTTCGAGCGAGTTTTGAGGTGGAGAATGCGTTGTGTAAACATGGATTTTCATGATTTCTCAAACCTATGGATTCCAAATACAAAGACTCTATATAGACGAGTCCAATTGTTTGAACCAAAAACTTTGATTATCGTCCCAATCTATTTTGTTTATCATCTTCATGGTATTAAAGTTGATGTCCGCGTCTTGTATCTCAAACAATAGGATCAAACAATAATCATTATTCAAGTACTTTGTGTTTTTCGTTATGCTTTATCATATTTTGGTTTCTACACTCTTGAGCTAGTTGGATCTTCACACGAAAGAGTCTCAGGGAGTGTACATAATCCTACAAAAACACTAGTTTTGAGGTTAGAGCGAGAGAGATGGATAGTACATTCTTAAACAAGCTTCCTATCATCTAATCAATTAAAAATTTATTTTGAGGAGTTGAACATTGAATTTCGAGCGGTTTTGAGGTGCAGAAGGCGTTGTGTAAACATGGATTTTCATGATTTCTCAAACCTATGGATTCCAAATACAAAGACTTTATATAGACCGGTCCAATTGTTTGAACCAAAAACATTGATCATCGTCCCCATCTATTTTCTTTGTCGTCTTCGTGGTATTAAAGTTGATGTCCGCGTCTTGTATCTCAAACAATAGGATAAAAAAATCATCATTATTCAAGTACTTTGTCTTTTTCGTTATGCTCTATCGTATTTTGGTTTCTACAATCTTGAGCTAGCTGGATCTCCACACGAAAGAGTCTCAGGGAGTGCACAGAATCCTACAAAAATACTAGGTTTGAGGTTAGAGCGAGAAAGATGGACAGTACATTCTTAAACAAGCTTCCTATCATTTAATCAATTCACAATTTATTTTAAGGAGTTGAACATTGAATTTCTGAGCAGTTTTGAGGTGGAGACGGAGTTGTGTAAACATGGATTTTCATGATTTCTCAAACCCATGGATTCCAAATACAAAGACTCTATATAGACCAGTCCAATTGTTTGAACGAAAAACTTCGATTATCGTCCCCATCTATTTTCTTTGTCGTCTACATGGTATTAAAGTTGATGTACGCGTCTTGTAACTCAAACAATAGCATCAAAAAATAATCATTATTCAAGTACTTCATGTTTTTCGTTATGCTCTATCGTATTTTGGTTTCTACACTCTTGAGCTAGTTGGATCTTCACACGAAAGACTCTCAAGGAGTGCACATAATCCTACAAAAATACTAGGTTTGAGGTTAGAGCGAGAGAGATGGACAGTACATTCTTAAACAAGCTTCCTATCATCTAATCAATTCACAATTTATTTTGAGGAGTTGAACATTGAATTTCTGAGCGCTTTTGAGGTGGAGAATGCGTTGTGTAAACATGGATTTTCATGATTTCTCAAACCTATGGATTCCAAATACAAAGACTCTATATAGACCGGTCCAATTGTTTGAACCAAAAACTTTGATTATCGTCCCAATCTATTTTGTTTATCATCTTCATGGTATTAAAGTTGATGTCCGCGTCTTGTATCTCAAACAATAGGATCAAACAATAATCATTATTCAAGTACTTTGTGTTTTTCGTTATGCTTTATCATATTTTGGTTTCTACACTCTTGAGCTAGTTGGATCTTCACACGAAAGAGTCTCAGGGAGTGTACATAATCCTACAAAAACACTAGTTTTGAGGTTAGAGCGAGAGAGATGGATAGTACATTCTTAAACAAGCTTCCTATCATCTAATCAATTAAAAATTTATTTTGAGGAGTTGAACATTGAATTTCGAGCGCTTTTGAGGTGGAGAAGGCGTTGTGTAAACATGGATTTTCATGATTTCTCAAACCCATGGATTCCAAATACAAAGACTCTATATAGCCCAGTCTAATTGTTTGAACGAAAAACTTCGATTATCGTCCCCATCTATTTTCTTTGTCGTCTACATGGTATTAAAGTTGATGTACGCGTCTTGTAACTCAAACAATAGCATCAAAAAATAATCATTATTCAAGTACTTCATGTTTTTCGTTATGCTCTATCGTATTTTGGTTTCTACACTCTTGAGCTAGCTGGATCTTCACACGAAAGACTCTCAAGGAGTGCACATAATCCTACAAAAATACTAGGTTTGAGGTTAGAGCGAGAAAGATGGACAGTACATTCTTCAACAAGGTTCCTATCATCTAATCAATTCACAATTTATTTTGAGGAGTTGAACATTGAATTTCTGAGCAGTTTTGAGGTGGAGAATGCGTTGTGTAAACATGGATTTTCATGATTTCTCAAACCTATGGATTCCAAATACAAAGACTCTATATAGACCGAGTCCAATTGTTTGAACCAAAAACTTTGATTATCGTCCCAATCTATTTTGTTTATCATCTTCATGGTATTAAAGTTGATGTCCGCGTCTTGTATCTCAAACAATAGGATCAAACAATAATCATTATTCAAGTACTTTGTGTTTTTCGTTATGCTTTATCATATTTTGGTTTCTACACTCTTGAGCTAGTTGGATCTTCACACGAAAGAGTCTCAGGGAGTGTACATAATCCTACAAAAACACTAGTTTTGAGGTTAGAGCGAGAGAGATGGATAGTACATTCTTAAACAAGCTTCCTATCATCTAATCAATTAAAAATTTATTTTGAGGAGTTGAACATTGAATTTCTGAGCAGTTTTGAGGTGCAGAAGGCGTTGTGTAAACATGGATTTTCATGATTTCTCAAACCTATGGATTCCAAATACAAAGACTTTATATAGAGCAGTCCAATTGTTTGAACCAAAACCATTGATCATCGTCCCCATCTATTTTCTTTGTCGTCTTCGTGGTATTAAAGTTGATGTCTGCGTCTTGTATCTCAAACAATAGGATAAAAAATCATCATTATTCAAGTACTTCGTCTTTTTCGTTATGCTCTATCGTATTTTGGTTTCTACAATCTTGAGCTAGCTGGATCTTCACACGAAAGACTCTCAAGGAGTGCACATAATCCTACAAAAATACTAGGTTTGAGGTTAGAGCGAGAAAGATGGACAGTACATTCTTAAACAAGCTTCCTATCATCTAATCAATTCACAACTTATTTTGAGGAGTTGAACATTGAATTTCTGAGCAGTTTTGAGGTGGAGAATGCGTTGTGTAAACATGGATTTTCATGATTTCTCAAACCTATGGATTCCAAATACAAAGACTCTATATAGACCGAGTCCAATTGTTTGAACCAAAAACTTTGATTATCGTCCCAATTTATTTTGTTTATCATCTTCATGGTATTAAAGTTGATGTGCGCGTCTTGTATCTCAAACAATAGGATCAAACAATAATCATTATTCAAGTACTTTGTGTTTTTCGTTATGCTTTATCATATTTTGGTTTCTACACTCTTGAGCTAGTTGGATCTTCACACGAAAGAGTCTCAGGGAGTGTACATAATCCTACAAAAACACTAGTTTTGAGGTTAGAGCGAGAGAGATGGATAGTACATTCTTAAACAAGCTTCCTATCATCTAATCAATTAAAAATTTATTTTGAGGAGTTGAACATTGAATTTCTGAGCGCTTTTGAGGTGCAGAAGGCGTTGTGTAAACATGGATTTTCATGATTTCTCAAACCTATGGATTCCAAATACAAAGACTTTATATAGAGCAGTCCAATTGTTTGAACCAAAAACATTGATCATCGTCCCCATCTATTTTCTTTGTCGTCTTCGTGGTATTAAAGTTGATGTCTGCGTCTTGTATCTCAAACAATAGGATAAAAAAATCATCATTATTCAAGTACTTCGTCTTTTTCGTTATGCTCTATCGTATTTTGGTTTCTACAATCTTGAGCTAGCTGGATCTTCACACGAAAGAGTCTCAGGGAGTGCACATAATCCTACAAAAATACTAGGTTTGAGGTTAGAGCGAGAAAGATGGACAGTACATTCTTAAACAAGCTTCCTATCATTTAATCAATTCACAATTTATTTTGAGGAGTTGAACATTGAATTTCGAGCGTTTTGAGGTGGAGAATGCGTTGTGTAAACATGGATTTTCATGATTTCTCAAACCTATGGATTCCAAATACAAAGACTCTATATAGACCAGTCCAATTGTTTGAACCAAAAACTTTGATTATCGTCCCAATCTATTTTGTTTATCATCTTCATGGTATTAAAGTTGATGTCCGCGTCTTGTATCTCAAACAATAGGATCAAACAATAATCATTATTCAAGTACTTTGTGTTTTTCGTTATGCTTTATCATATTTTGGTTTCTACACTCTTGAGCTAGTTGGATCTTCACACGAAAGAGTCTCAGGGAGTGTACATAATCCTACAAAAACACTAGTTTTGAGGTTAGAGCGAGAGAGATGGATAGTACATTCTTAAACAACCTTCCTATCATCTAATCAATTCACAATTTATTTTGAGGAGTTGAACATTGAATTTCTACGAGCGCTTTGAGGTGGAGAATGCGTTGTGTAAACATGGATTTTCATGATTTCTCAAACCTATGGATTCCAAATACAAAGACTTTATATAGACCGGTCCAATTGTTTGAACCAAAAACATTGATTATCGTCCCCATCTATTTTCTTTATCGTCTTCATGGTATTAAAGTTGATGTCCGCGTCTTGTATCTCAAACAATAGGATCAAAAAATAATCATTATTCAAGTACTTCGTGTTTTTCGTTATGCTCTATCGTATTTTGGTTTCTACAATCTTGAGCTAGTTGGATCTTCACACGAAAGAGTCTCGGGGAGTGCACATAATCCTACAAAAACACTAGGTTTGAGGTTAGAGCGAGAGAGATGGAGAGTACATTCTTAAACAAGCTTCCTATCATCTAATCAATTCACAATTTATTTTAAGGAGTTGAACATTGAATTTCGAGCGCTTTGAGGTGGAGAAGGCGTTGTGTAAACATGGATTTTCATGATTTCTCAAACCCATGGATTCCAAATACAAAGACTCTATATAGACCAGTCCAATTGTTTGAACGAAAAACTTCGATTATCGTCCCCATCTATTTTCTTTGTCGTCTACATGGTATTAAAGTTGATGTACGCGTCTTGTAACTCAAACAATAGCATCAAAAAATAATCATTATTCAAGTACTTCATATTTTTCGTTATGCTCTTATCGTATTTTGGTTTCTACAGTCTTGAGCTAGCTGGATCTTCACACGAAAGACTCTCAAGGAGTGCACATAATCCTACAAAAATACTAGGTTTGAGGTTAGAGCGAGAGAGATGGACAGTACATTCTTAAACAAGCTTCCTATCATCTAATCAATTCACAATTTATTTTGAGGAGTTGAACATTGAATTTCTAGCGTTTTGAGGTGGAGAATGCGTTGTGTAAACATGGATTTTCATGATTTCTCAAACCTATGGATTCCAAATACAAAGACTCTATATAGACCGGTCAATTGTTTGAACCAAAAACTTTGATTATCGTCCCAATCTATTTTGTTTATCATCTTCATGGTATTAAAGTTGATGTCCGCGTCTTGTATCTCAAACAATAGGATCAAACAATAATCATTATTCAAGTACTTTGTGTTTTTCGTTATGCTTTATCATATTTTGGTTTCTACACTCTTGAGCTAGTTGGATCTTCACACGAAAGAGTCTCGTGGAGTGTACATAATCCTACAAAAACACTAGTTTTGAGGTTAGAGCGAGAGAGATGGATAGTACATTCTTAAACAAGCTTCCTATCATCTAATCAATTAAAAATTTATTTTGAGGAGTTGAACATTGAATTTCTGAGCAGTTTTGAGGTGGAGAAGGCGTTGTGTAAACATGGATTTTCATGATTTCTCAAACCCATGGATTCCAAATACAAAGACTCTATATAGACCAGTCCAATTGTTTGAACGAAAAACTTCGATTATCGTCCCCATCTATTTTCTTTGTCGTCTACATGGTATTAAAGTTGATGTACGCGTCTTGTAACTCAAACAATAGCATCAAAAAATAATCATTATTCAAGTACTTCATGTTTTTCGTTATGCTCTATCGTATTTTGGTTTCTACACTCTTGAGCTAGCTGGATCTTCACACGAAAGAGTCTCAAGGAGTGCACATAATCCTACAAAAACACTAGGTTTGAGGTTAGAGCGAGAGAGATGGAGAGTACATTCTTAAACAAGCTTCCTATCATCTAATCAATTCACAATTTATTTTGAGGAGTTGAACATTGAATTTCGAGCAGTTTTTGAGGTGGAGAAGGCGTTGTGTAAACATGGATTTTCATGATTTCTCAAACCTATGGATTCCAAATACAAAGACTCTATATAGACCAGTCCAATTGTTTGAACCAAAAACTTTGATTATCGTCCCAATCTATTTTGTTTATCATCTTCATGGTATTAAAGTTGATGTCCGCGTCTTGTATCTCAAACAATAGGATCAAAAAATAATCATTATTCAAGTACTTCATGTTTTTCGTTATGCTCTATCGTATTTTGGTTTCTACACTCTTGAGCTAGTTGGATCTTCACACGAAAGAGTCTCAAGGAGTGTACATAATCCTACAAAAACACTAGGTTTGAGGTTAGAGCGAGAGAGATGGAGAGTACATTCTTAAACAAGCTTCCTATCATCTAATCAATTCACAATTTATTTTGAGGAGTTGAACATTGAATTTCGAGCAGTTTTGAGGTGGAGAATGCGTTGTGTAAACATGGATTTTCATGATTTCTCAAACCTATGGATTCCAAATACAAAGACTCTATATAGACCAGTCCAATTGTTTGAACCAAAAACTTCGATTATCGTCCCCATCTATTTTCTTTGTCGTCTACATGGTATTAAAGTTGATGTCCGCATCTTGTAACTCAAACAATAGGATCAAAAAATAATCATTATTCAAGTACTTCATGTTTTTCGTTATGCTCTATCGTATTTTGGTTTCTTCACTCTTGAGCTAGCTGGATCTTCACACGAAAGAGTCTCAAGGAGTGCACATAATCCTAAAAAAACACTAGGTTTGAGGTTAGAGCGAGAGAGATGGAGAGTACATTCTTAAACAAGCTTCCTATCATCTAATCAATTCACAATTTATTTTGAGGAGTTGAACATTGAATTTCGAGCAGTTTTGAGGTGGAGAAGGCGTTGTGTAAACATGGATTTTCGTGATTTCTCAAACCTATGGATTCCAAATACAAAGAGTCTATATAGACCGGTCCAATTGTTTGAACCAAAAACTTCGATTATCGTCCCCATCTATTTTCTTTGTCGTCTACATGGTATTAAAGTTGATGTCCGCGTCTTGTAACTCAAACAATAGGATCAAAAAATAATCATTATTCAAGTACTTCATGTTTTTCGTTATGCTCTATCGTATTTTTGTTTCTTCACTCTTGAGCTAGCTGGATCTTCACACGAAAGAGTCTCAAGGAGTGCACATAATCCTACAAAAACACTAGGTTTGAGTTTAGAGCGAGAGAGATGGAGAGTACATTCTTAAACAAGCTTCCTATCATCTAATCAATTCACAATTTATTTTGAGGAGTTGAACATTGAATTTCTGAGCAGTTTTGAGGTGGAGAAGGCGTTGTGTAAACAAGGATTTTCGTGATTTCTCAAACCTATGGATTCCAAATACAAAGAGTCTATATAGACCAGTCCAATTGTTTGAACCAAAAACTTCGATTATCGTCCCCATCTATTTTCTTTGTCGTCTACATGGTATTAAAGTTGATGTCCGCATCTTGTAACTCAAACAATAGGATCAAAAAATAATCATTATTCAAGTACTTCATGTTTTTCGTTATGCTCTATCGTATTTTTGTTTCTTCACTCTTGAGCTAGCTGGATCTTCACACGAAAGAGTCTCAAGGAGTGCACATAATCCTACAAAAACACTAGGTTTGAGGTTAGAGCGAGAGAGATGGAGAGTACATTCTTAAACAAGCTTGCTATCATCTAATCAATTCACAATTTATTTTGAGGAGTTGAACATTGAATTTCTGAGCAGTTTTGAGGTGGAGAAGGCGTTGTGTAAACAAGGATTTTCGTGATTTCTCAAACCTATGGATTCCAAATACAAAGAGTCTATATAGACCAGTCCAATTGTTTGAACCAAAAACTTCGATTATCGTCCCCATCTATTTTCTTTGTCGTCTACATGGTATTAAAGTTGATGTCCGCGTCTTGTAACGCAAACAATAGGATCAAAAAATAATCATTATTCAAGTACTTCATGTTTTTCGTTATGCTCTATCGTATTTTTGTTTCTTCACTCTTGAGCTAGCTGGATCTTCACACGAAAGAGTCTCAAGGAGTGCACATAATCCTACAAAAACACTAGGTTTGAGGTTAGAGCGAGAGAGATGGAGAGTACATTCTTAAACAAGCTTCCTATCATCTAATCAATTCACAATTTATTTTGAGGAGTTGAACATTGAATTTCTGAGCAGTTTTGAGGTGGAGAAGGCGTTGTGTCAACAGGGATTTTCGTGATTTCTCAAACCTATGGATTCCAAATACAAAGAGTCTATATAGACCAGTCCAATTGTTTGAACCAAAAACCTTCGATTATCGTCCCCATCTATTTTCTTTGTCGTCTACATGGTATTAAAGTTGATGTCCGCATCTTGTAACTCAAACAATAGGATCAAAAAATAATCATTATTCAAGTACTTCGTGTTTTTCGTTATGCTCTATCGTATTTTGGTTTCTTCACTCTTGAGCTAGCTGGATCTTCACACGAAAGAGTCTCAAGGAGTGCACATAATCCTACAAAAACACTAGGTTTGAGTTTAGAGCGAGAGAGATGGAGAGTACATTCTTAAACAAGCTTGGTATCATCTAATCAATTCACAATTTATTTTGAGGAGTTGAACATTGAATTTCGAGCGCTTTGAGGTGGAGAAGGCGTTGTGTAAACAGGGATTTTCGTGATTTCTCAAACCTATGGATTCCAAATACAAAGAGTCTATATAGACCAGTCCAATTGTTTGAACAAAAAACTTCGATTATCGTCCCCATCTATTTTCTTTGTCGTCTACATGGTATTAAAGTTTATGTCTGCGTCTTGTAACGCAAACAATAGGATCAAAAAATAATCATTATTCAAGTACTTCATGTTTTTCTTTATGCTCTATCGTATTTTTGTTTCTTCACTCTTGAGCTAGCTGGATCTTCACACGAAAGAGTCTCAAGGAGTGCACATAATCCTACAAAAACACTAGGTTTGAGTTTAGAGCGAGAGAGATGGAGAGTACATTCTTAAACAAGCTTCCTATCATCTAATCAATTCACAATTTATTTTGAGGAGTTGAACATTGAATTTCTGAGTAGTTTTTTAGGTGGAGAAGGCGTTGGGTAAATAGGGATTTTCGTGATTTCTCAAACCTATGGATTCCAAATACAAAGAGTCTATATAGACCAGTCCAATTGTTTGAACCAAAAACTTCGATTATCGTCCCCATCTATTTTCTTTGTCGTCTACATGGTATTAAAGTTGATGTCCGCATCTTGTAACTCAAACAATAGGATCAAAAAATAATCATTATTCAAGTACTTTGTGTTTTTCGTTATGCTCTATCGTATTTTGGTTTCTTCACTCTTGAGCTAGCTGGATCTTCACACGAAAGAGCCTCAAGGAGTGCACATAATCCTAAAAAAACACTAGGTTTTATGTTAGAGCGAGAGAGATGGAGAGTACATTCTTAAACAAGCTTGGTATCATCTAATCAATTCACAATTTATTTTGAGGAGTTGAACATTGAATTTCGAGCGCTTTTGAGGTGGAGAAGGCGTTGTGTCAACAGGGATTTTCGTGATTTCTCAAACCTATGGATTCCAAATACAAAGAGTCTATATAGACCAGTCCAATTGTTTGACCAAAAACCTTCGATTATCGTCCCCATCTATTTTCTTTGTCGTCTACATGGTATTAAAGTTGATGTCTGCGTCTTGTAACACAAACAATAGGATCAAAAAATAATCATTATTCAAGTACTTCATGTTTTTCGTTATGCTCTATCGTATTTTTGTTTCTTCACTCTTGAGCTAGCTGGATCTTCACACGAAAGAGTCTCAAGGAGTGCACATAATCCTACAAAAACACTAGGTTTGAGTTTAGAGCGAGAGAGATGGAGAGTACATTCTTAAACAAGCTTCCTATCATCTAATCAATTCACAATTTATTTTGAGGAGTTGAACATTGAATTTCTGAGTAGTTTTGAGGTGGAGAAGGCGTTGTGTAAACAGGGATTTTCGTGATTTCTCAAACCTATGGATTCCAAATACAAAGAGTCTATATAGACCAGTCCAATTGTTTGACCAAAAACCTTCGATTATCGTCCCCATCTATTTTCTTTGTCGTCTACATGGTATTAAAGTTGATGTCTGCGTCTTGTAACACAAACAATAGGATCAAAAAATAATCATTATTCAAGTACTTCATGTTTTTCGTTATGCTCTATCGTATTTTTGTTTCTTCACTCTTGAGCTAGCTGGATCTTCACACGAAAGAGTCTCAAGGAGTGCACATAATCCTACAAAAACACTAGGTTTGAGTTTAGAGCGAGAGAGATGGAGAGTACATTCTTAAACAAGCTTGGTATCATCTAATCAATTCACAATTTATTTTAAGGAGTTGAACATTGAATTTCTGAGCAGTTTTGAGGTGGAGAAGGCGTTGTGTAAACAGGGATTTTCGTGATTTCTCAAACCTATGGATTCCAAATACAAAGAGTCTATATAGACCAGTCCAATTGTTTGAACCAAAAACCTTCGATTATCGTCCCCATCTATTTTCTTTGTCGTCTACATGGTATTAAAGTTGATGTCTGCGTCTTGTAACACAAACAATAGGATCAAAAAATAATCATTATTCAAGTACTTCATGTTTTTCGTTATGCTCTATCGTATTTTTGTTTCTTCACTCTTGAGCTAGCTGGATCTTCACACGAAAGAGTCTCAAGGAGTGCACATAATCCTACAAAAACACTAGGTTTGAGTTTAGAGCGAGAGAGATGGAGAGTACATTCTTAAACAAGCTTCCTATCATCTAATCAATTCACAATTTATTTTGAGGAGTTGAACATTGAATTTCGAGTAGTTTTGAGGTGGAGAAGGCGTTGTGTAAACATGGATTTTCGTGATTTCTCAAACCTATGGATTCCAAATACAAAGAGTCTATATAGACCGGTCCAATTGTTTGAACCAAAAACCTTCGATTATCGTCCCCATCTATTTTCTTTGTCGTCTACATGG
The DNA here is from genome assembly GCA_030674075.2 of Linum usitatissimum. Lineage (NCBI taxonomy): Eukaryota > Viridiplantae > Streptophyta > Magnoliopsida > Malpighiales > Linaceae > Linum > Linum usitatissimum. The sequence continues at coordinate 70,222 of JAUJYP020000127.1, read as the reverse complement.
TATTAAAGTTGATGTCTGCGTCTTGTAACACAAACAATAGGATCAAAAAATAATCATTATTCAAGTACTTCATGTTTTTCGTTATGCTCTATCGTATTTTTGTTTCTTCACTCTTGAGCTAGCTGGATCTTCACACGAAAGAGTCTCAAGGAGTGCACATAATCCTACAAAAACACTAGGTTTGAGTTTAGAGCGAGAGAGATGGAGAGTACATTCTTAAACAAGCTTGGTATCATCTAATCAATTCACAATTTATTTTGAGGAGTTGAACATTGAATTTCGAGCGTTTTGAGGTGGAGAAGGCGTTGTGTAAACAGGGATTTTCGTGATTTCTCAAACCTATGGATTCCAAATACAAAGAGTCTATATAGACCAGTCCAATTGTTTGACCAAAAACCTTCGATTATCGTCCCCATCTATTTTCTTTGTCGTCTACATGGTATTAAAGTTGATGTCTGCGTCTTGTAACACAAACAATAGGATCAAAAAATAATCATTATTCAAGTACTTCATGTTTTTCGTTATGCTCTATCGTATTTTTGTTTCTTCACTCTTGAGCTAGCCGGATCTTCACACGAAAGAGTCTCAAGGAGTGCACATAATCCTACAAAAACACTAGGTTTGAGTTTAGAGCGAGAGAGATGGAGAGTACATTCTTAAACAAGCTTGGTATCATCTAATCAATTCACAGTTTATTTTGAGGAGTTGAACATTGAATTTCTGAGCAGTTTTGAGGTGGAGAAGGCGTTGTGTAAACATGGATTTTCGTGATTTCTCAAACCTATGGATTCCAAATACAAAGAGTCTATATAGACCAGTCCAATTGTTTGAACCAAAAACTTTGATTATCGTCCCCATCTATTTTCTTTGTCGTCTACATGGTATTAAAGTTGATGTCCGCGTCTTGTAACTCAAACAATAGGATCAAAAAATAATCATTATTCAAGTACTTCATGTTTTTCGTTATGGTCTATCGTATTTTGGTTTCTTCACTCTTGAGCTAGCTGGATCTTCACACGAAAGAGTCTCAAGGAGTGCACATAATCCTACAAAAACACTAGGTTTGAGGTTAGAGCGAGAGAGATGGAGAGTACATTCTTAAACAAGCTTGGTATCATCTAATCAATTCACAATTTATTTTGAGGAGTTGAACATTGAATTTCTCGAGCAGCTTTGAGGTGGAGAAGGCGTTGTGTAAACATGGATTTTCATGATTTCTCAAACCTATGGATTCCAAATACAAAGAGTCTATATAGACCAGTCCAATTGTTTGAACCAAAAACCTTCGATTATCGTCCCCATCTATTTTCTTTATCGTCTACATGGTATTAAAGTTGATGTCCGCATCTTGTAACTCAAACAATAGGATCAAAAAAATAATCATTATTCAAGTACTTCATGTTTTTTGTTATGCTCTATCGTATTTTGGTTTCTTCACTCTTGAGCTAGCTGGATCTTCACACGAAAGAGCCTCATGGAGTGCACATAATCCTACAAAAACACTAGGTTTGAGTTTAGAGCGAGAGAGATGGAGAGTACATTCTTAAACAAGCTTCCTATCATCTAATCAATTCACAATTTATTTTGAGGAGTTGAACATTGAATTTCGAGAGCAGTTTTGAGGTGGAGAAGGCGTTGTGTAAACAGGGATTTTCGTGATTTCTCAAACCTATGGATTCCAAATACAAAGAGTCTATATAGACCAGTCCAATTGTTTGACCAAAAACCTTCGATTATCGTCCCCATCTATTTTCTTTGTCGTCTACATGGTATTAAAGTTGATGTCTGCGTCTTGTAACACAAACAATAGGATCAAAAAATAATCATTATTCAAGTACTTCATGTTTTTCGTTATGCTCTATCGTATTTTTGTTTCTTCACTCTTGAGCTAGCCGGATCTTCACACGATAGAGTCTCAAGGAGTGCACATAATCCTACAAAAACACTAGGTTTGAGTTTAGAGCGAGAGAGATGGAGAGTACATTCTTAAACAAGCTTGGTATCATCTAATCAATTCACAATTTATTTTGAAGAGTTGAACATTGAATTTCTGGCGTTTTGAGGTGGAGAAGGCGTTGTGAAAACATGGATTTTCATGATTTCTCAAACCTATGGATTCCAAATACAAAGACTCTATATAGACCAGTCCAATTGTTTGAACCAAAAACATTGATTATCGTCCCCATCTATTTTCTTTGTCGTCTTCATGGTATTAAAGTTGATGTCCACGTCTTGTATCTCAAACAATAGGATCAAAAAATAATCATTATTCAAGTACGTCATGTTTTTCGTTGTGGTCTATAGTATTTTGGTTTCAACAGTCTTGAGCTAGCTGGATCTTCACACGAAAGAGTCTCAGGGAGTGCACATAATCCTACAAAAAACTAGGTTTGAGGTTAGAGAGAAAGAGATGAACAGTACATTCTTAAACAAGCTTGGTATCCTCTACTCAATTCACAATTTATTTTGAGGAGTTGAACATTGAATTTCTGAGCGCTTTGAGGTGGAGAAGGCGTTGTGTATACATGGATTTTCATGATTTCTCAAACCCATGGATTCCAAATACAAAGACTCTATATAAACCAGTCCAATTGTTTGAACCAAAAACCTTCGATTATCGTCCCCATCCATTTTCTTTGTCGTCTACATGGTATTAAAGTTGATGTCCGCATCTTGTAACTCAAACAATAGGATCAAAAAATAATCATTATTCAAGTACTTCATGTTTTTCATTATGCTCTATCGTATTTTGGTTTCTTCACTCTTGAGCTAGTTGGATCTTCACACGAAAGAGTCTCAAGGAGTGCACATAATCCTAAAAAAACACTAGGTTTGAGGTTAGAGCGAGAGAGATGGAGAGTACATTCTTAAACAAGCTTCCTATCATCTAATCAATTCACAATTTATTTTGAGGAGTTGAACATTGAATTTCTAGCAGCTTTGAGGTGGAGAAGGCGTTGTGTAAACAGGGATTTTCGTGATTTCTCAAACCTATGGATTCCAAATACAAAGAGTCTATATAGACCAGTCCAATTGTTTGACCAAAAACCTTCGATTATCGTCCCCATCTATTTTCTTTGTCGTCTACATGGTATTAAAGTTGATGTCCCCGTCTTGTAACTCAAACAATAGGATCAAAAAATAATCATTATTCAAGTACTTCATGTTTTTCGTTATGCTCTATCGTATTTTTGTTTCTTCACTCTTGAGCTAGCTGGATCTTCACACGATAGAGTCTCAAGGAGTGCACATAATCCTACAAAAACACTAGGTTTGAGGTTTAGAGCGAGAGAGATGGAGAGTACATTCTTAAACAAGCTTGGTATCATCTAATCAATTCACAATTTATTTTGAGGAGTTGAACATTGAATTTCTATGCGAGTTTTGAGGTGGAGAAGGCGTTGTGAAAACATGGATTTTCATGATTTCTCAAACCTATGGATTCCAAATACAAAGACTCTATATAGACCAGTCCAATTGTTTGAACCAAAAACATTGATTATCGTCCCCATCTATTTTCTTTGTCGTCTTCATGGTATTAAAGTTGATGTCCATGTCTTGTATCTCAAACAATAGGATCAAAAAATAATCATTATTCAAGTACGTCATGTTTTTCGTTGTGGTCTATAGTATTTTGGTTTCAACAGTCTTGAGCTAGCTGGATCTTCACACGAAAGAGTCTCAGGGAGTGCACATAATCCTACAAAAAACTAGGTTTGAGGTTAGAGAGAAAGAGATGAACAGTACATTCTTAAACAAGCTTGGTATCCTCTACTCAATTCACAATTTATTTTGAGGAGTTGAACATTGAATTTCTAAGCAGTTTTGAGGTGGAGAAGGCGTTGTGTATACATGGATTTTCATGATTTCTCAAACCCATGGATTCCAAATACAAAGACTCTATATAAACCAGTCCAATTGTTTGAACCAAAAACTTCGATTATCGTCCCCATCCATTTTCTTTGTCGTCTACATGGTATTAAAGTTGATGTCCGCATCTTGTAACTCAAACAATAGGATCAAAAAATAATCATTATTCAAGTACTTCATGTTTTTCATTATGCTCTATCGTATTTTGGTTTCTTCACTCTTGAGCTAGTTGGATCTTCACACGAAAGAGCCTCAAGGAGTGCACATAATCCTAAAAAAACACTAGGTTTGAGGTTAGAGCGAGAGAGATGGAGAGTACATTCTTAAACAAGCTTCCTATCATCTAATCAATTCACAATTTATTTTGAGGAGTTGAACATTGAATTTCTAGCGGCTTTTGAGGTGGAGAAGGCGTTGTGTAAACATGGATTTTCGTGATTTCTCAAACCTATGGATTCCAAATACAAAGAGTCTATATAGACCAGTCCAATTGTTTGAACCAAAAACCTTCGATTATCGTCCCCATCTATTTTCTTTGTCGTCTACATGGTATTAAAGTTGATGTCCCCGTCTTGTAACGCAAACAATAGGATCAAAAAATAATCATTATTCAAGTACTTCATGTTTTTCGTTATGCTCTATCGTATTTTTGTTTCTTCACTCTTGAGCTAGCTGGATCTTCACACGATAGAGTCTCAAGGAGTGCACATAATCCTACAAAAACACTAGGTTTGAGTTTAGAGCGAGAGAGATGGAGAGTACATTCTTAAACAAGCTTGGTATCATCTAATCAATTCACAATTTATTTTGAAGAGTTGAACATTGAATTTCTGAGCAGTTTTGAGGTGGAGAAGGCGTTGTGAAAACATGGATTTTCATGATTTCTCAAACCTATGGATTCCAAATACAAAGACTCTATATAGACCAGTCCAATTGTTTGAACCAAAAACATTGATTATCGTCCCCATCTATTTTCTTTGTCGTCTTCATGGTATTAAAGTTGATGTCCACGTCTTGTATCTCAAACAATAGGATCAAAAAATAATCATTATTCAAGTACGTCATGTTTTTCGTTGTGGTCTATAGTATTTTTGTTTCAACAGTCTTGAGCTAGCTGGATCTTCACACGAAAGAGTCTCAGGGAGTGCACATAATCCTACAAAAAGACTAGGTTTGAGGTTAGAGAGAAAGAGATGAACAGTACATTCTTAAACAAGCTTGCTATCCTCTACTCAATTCACAATTTATTTTGAGGAGTTGAACATTGAATTTCTATGCGTTTTGAGGTGGAGAAGGCGTTGTGTATACATGGATTTTTCATGATTTCTCAAACCCATGGATTCCAAATACAAAGACTCTATATAAACCGGTCCAATTGTTTGAACCAAAAATCTTCGATTATCGTCCCCATCCATTTTCTTTGTCGTCTACATGGTATTAAAGTTGATGTCCGCATCTTGTAACTCAAACAATAGGATCAAAAAATAATCATTATTCAAGTACTTCATGTTTTTCATTATGCTCTATCGTATTTTGGTTTCTTCACTCTTGAGCTAGTTGGATCTTCACACGAAAGAGTCTCAAGGAGTGCACATAATCCTACAAAAACACTAGGTTTGAGGTTAGAGCGAGAGAGATGGAGAGTACATTCTTAAACAAGCTTCCTATCATCTAATCAATTCACAATTTATTTTGAGGAGTTGAACATTGAATTTCTATGCGCTTTGAGGTGGAGAAGGCGTTGTGTAAACATGGATTTTCATGATTTCTCAAACCTATGGATTCCAAATACAAAGAGTCTATATAGACCAGTCCAATTGTTTGAACCAAAAACCTTGATTATCGTCCCCATCTATTTTCTTTGTCGTCTACATGGTATTAAAGTTGATGTCCCCGTCTTGTATCTCAAACAATAGGATTAAAAAATAATCATTATTCAAGTACTTCATGTTTTTCGTTATGCTCTATCGTATTTTGGTTTCTTCACTCTTGAGCTAGCTGGATCTTCACACGAAAGAGCCTCATGGAGTGCACATAATCCTAAAAAAACACTAGGTTTGAGGTTAGAGCGAGAGAGATGGAGAGTACATTCTTAAACAAGCTTGGTATCATCTAATCAATTCACAATTTATTTTGAGGAGTTGAACATTGAATTTCTATGCGCTTTTGAGGTGGAGAAGGCGTTGTGAAAACATGGATTTTCATGATTTCTCAAACCTATGGATTCCAAATACAAAGACTCTATATAGACCGGTCCAATTGTTTGAACCAAAAACCTTCGATTATTGTCCCCATCTATTTTCTTTGTCGTCTACATGGTATTAAAGTTGATGTCCCTATCTTGTATCTCAAACAATAGGATCAAAAAATAATCATTATTCAAGTACTTCATGTTTTTCGTTATGGTCTATCGTATTTTGGTTTCTACAATCTTGAGCTAGCTGGATCTTCACACGAAAGAGTCTCACGGAGTGCACATAATCCTACAAAAAGACTAGGTTTGAGGTTAGAGAGAGAGAGATGGAGAGTACATTCTTAAACAAGCTTGCTATCATCTAATCAATTCACAATTTATTTTGAGGAGTTGAACATTGAATTTCTATGCGGTTTTGAGGTGGAGAAGGCGTTGTGTAAACATGGATTTTCATGATTTCTCAAACCTATGGATTCCAAATACAAAGACTCTATATAGACTAGTCCAATTGTTTGAACCAAAAACCTTGATTATTGTCCCCATCTATTTTGTTTGTCGTCTACATGGTATTAAAGTTGATATCCCCATCTTGTATCTCAAAGAATAGGATCAAAAAATAATCATTATTCAAGTACTTCATGTTTTTCGTTATGGTCTATCGTATTTTGGTTTCTACAATCTTGAGCTAGTTGGATATACACACGAAAGAGTCTCACGGAGTGCACATAATCCTAACAAAAGACTAGGTTTGAGGTTAGAGCGAGAGAGATGGAGAGTACATTCTTAAACAAGCTTGCTATCATCTAATCAATTCACAATTTATTTTGAGGAGTTGAACATTGAATTTCTATGCGCTTTGAGGTGGAGAAGGCGTTGTGTAAACATGGATTTTCATGATTTCTCAAACCTATGGATTCCAAATACAAAGACTCTATATAGACTAGTCCAATTGTTTGAACCAAAAACCTTGATTATTGTCCCCATCTATTTTGTTTGTCGTCTACATGGTATTAAAGTTGATATCCCCATCTTGTATCTCAAAGAATAGGATCAAAAAATAATCATTATTCAAGTACTTCGTGTTTTTCGTTATGGTCTATCGTATTTTGGTTTCTACAATCTTGAGCTAGCTGGATCTTCACACGAAAGAGTCTCACGGAGTGCACATAATCCTACAAAAAGACTAGGTTTGAGGTTAGAGCGAGAGAGATGGAGAGTACATTCTTAAACAAGCTTGCTATCATCAAATCAATTCACAATTTATTTTGAGGAGTTGAACATTGAATTTCTATGCGCTTTGAGGTGGAGAAGGCGTTGTGTAAACATGGATTTTCATGATTTCTCAAACCTATGGATTCCAAATACAAAGACTCTATATAGACCAGTCCAATTGTTTGAACCAAAAACCTTGATTATTGTCCCCATCTATTTTGTTTGTCGTCTACATGGTATTAAAGTTGATATCCCCATCTTGTATCTCAAAGAATAGGATCAAAAAATCATCATTATTCAAGTACTTCGTGTTTTTCGTTATGGTCTATCGTATTTTGGTTTCTACAATCTTGAGCTGGCTGGATATACACACGAAAGAGTCTCACGGAGTGCACAGAATCCTAACAAAAGACTAGGTTTGAGGTTAGAGTGAGAGAGATGGAGAGTACATTCTTAAACAAGCTTGCTATCATCAAATCAATTCACAATTTATTTTGAGGAGTTGAACATTGAATTTCTATGCGGTTTTGAGGTGGAGAAGGCGTTGTGTAAACATGGATTTTCATGATTTCTCAAACCTATGGATTCCAAATACAAAGACTCTATATAGACTAGTCCAATTGTTTGAACCAAAAACCTTGATTATTGTCCCCATCTATTTTGTTTGTCGTCTACATGGTATTAAAGTTGATATCCCCATCTTGTATCTCAAAGAATAGGATCAAAAAATCATCATTAATCAAGTACTTCGTGTTTTTCGTTATGGTCTATCGTATTTTGGTTTCTACAATCTTGAGCTAGCTGGATCTTCACACGAAAGAGTCTCACGGAGTGCACATAATCCTACAAAAAGACTAGGTTTGAGGTTAGAGCGAGAGAGATGGAGAGTACATTCTTAAACAAGCTTGCTATCATCAAATCAATTCACAATTTATTTTGAGGAGTTAAACATTGAATTTCTATGCGCTTTGAGGTGGAGAAGGCGTTGTGTAAACATGGATTTTCATGATTTCTCAAACCTATGGATTCCAAATACAAAGACTCTATATAGACCGGTCCAATTGTTTGAACCAAAAACCTTGATTATTGTCCCCATCTATTTTGTTTGTCGTCTACATGGTATTAAAGTTGATATCCCCATCTTGTATCTCAAAGAATAGGATCAAAAAATCATCATTATTCAAGTACTTCGTGTTTTTCGTTATGGTCTATCGTATTTTGGTTTCTACAATCTTGAGCTGGCTGGATATTCACACGAAAGAGTCTCACGGAGTGCACAGAATCCTAACAAAAGACTAGGTTTGAGGTTAGAGTGAGAGAGATGGAGAGTACATTTGTAAACAAGCTTGCTATCATCAAATCAATTCACAATTTATTTTGAGGAGTTGAAAATTGAATTTCTATGCAGTTTTGAGGTGGAGAAGGCGTTGTGTAAACATGGATTTTTCATGATTTCTCAAACCTATGGATTCAAAATACAAAGACTCTATATAGACCAGTGCAATTGTTTGAACCAAAAACCTTCGATTATTGTCCCCATCTATTTTGTTTGTCGTCTACATGGTATTAAAGTTGATATCCCCATCTTGTATCTCAAAGAATCGGATAAAAAAATCATCATTATTCAAGTACTTCGTGTTTTTCGTTATGGTCTATCGTATTTTGGTTTCTACAATCTTGAGCTGGCTGGATATTCACACGAAAGAGTCTCACGGAGTGCACAGAATCCTAACAAAAGACTAGGTTTGAGGTTAGAGTGAGAGAGATGGAGAGTACATTCTTAAACAAGCTTGCTATCATCAAATCAATTCACAATTTATTTTGAGGAGTTGAACATTGAATTTCTATGCAGTTTTGAGGTGGAGAAGGCGTTTTGTAAACATGGATTTTTATCATTTCTCAAACCTATGGATTGCAAATACTAAGACTCTATAAAGACAAGTCCAATTGTTAGAAAAAGAACCTTCGATTATTGTCCCCATCTATTTTTTTGTCGTCTTCATGGTATTAAAGTTGATATCCCCATCTTGTATCTCAAAGAATAGGATCAAAAAATCATAATTATTCAAGTACTTCGTGTTTTTCATTATGGTCTATCGTATTTTTGTTTCTACAATCTTGAGCTGGCTGGATATTCACACGAAAGAGTCTCACGGAGTGCACAGAATTCTAACAAAAGACTAGGTTTGAGGTTAGAGTGAGAGAGATGGAGAGTACATTCTTAAAAAGCTTGCTTTCATCAAATCAATTCACAATTTATTTTGAGGAGTTGAACATTGAATTTCTATGCAGTTTTGAGGTGGAGAAGGCGTTGTGTAAACATGGATTTTCATCATTTCTCAAACCTATGGATTCAAAATACAAAGACTTTATATAGACCAGTCCAATTGTTTGAACCAAAAACATTGATTATTGTCCCCATCTATTTTCTTTGTCGTGTACATGGTATTAAAGTTGATGTCCGCATCTTGTATCTCAAACAATAGGATCAAAAAATAATCATTATTCAAGTACTTCATGTTTTTAGTTATGCTCTATCAAATTTTGGTTTCTACACTCTTGAGCTAGCCGGATATTCACACGAAAGAGTCTCAAGGAGTGCACAGAATCCTAAAAAAACACTAGGTTTCAGGTTAAAGCGAGAGAGATGGAGAGTACATTCTTAAACAAGCTTCCTATCAGCTAATCAATTCCCATTTTATTTTGAGGAGTTGAACATTGAATTTCGGCGCTTTGAGGTGGAGAAGGCGTTTTGTAAACATGGATTTTTATCATTTCTCAAACCTATGGATTGCAAATACTAAGACTCTATAAAGACCAGTCCAATTGTTTGAACAAGAACCTTCGATTATTGTCCCCATCTATTTTTTTTGTCGTCTTCATGGTGTTAAAGTTGATATCCCCATCTTGTATCTCAAAGAATAGGATCAAAAAATCATCATTATTCAAGTACTTCGTGTTTTTCATTATGGTCTATCGTATTTTTTTTTCTACAATCTTGAGCTGGCTGGATCTTCACACGAAAGAGTCTCACGGAGTGCACAGAATCCTACAAAAGACTAGGTTTGAGGTTAGAGCGAGAGAGATGAAGAGTACATTTGTAAACAAGCTTGCTATCATCAAATCAATTCACAATTTATTTTGAGGAGTTGAACATTCAATTTCTATGCAGTTTTGAGGTGGAGAAGGCGTTGTGTAAACATGGATTTTCATGATTTCTCAAACCTATGGATTCCAAATACAAAGACTCTATATAGACCAGTCCAATTGTTTGAACCAAAAACCATGATTATTGTCCCAATCTATTTTGTTTGTCGTCTACATGGTATTAAAGTTGATATCCCCATCTTGTATCTCAAAGAATAGGATCAAAAAATCATCATTATTCAAGTACTTCGTGTTTTTCGTTATGGTCTATCGTATTTTGGTTTCTACAATCTTGAGCTGGCTGGATATTCACACGAAAGAGTCTCAAGGAGTGCACAGAATTCTAACAAAAGACTAGGTTTGAGGTTAGAGTGAGAGAGATGGAGAGTACATTCTTAAAAAGCTTGCTTTCATCAAATCAATTCACAATTTATTTTGAGGAGTTGAACATTGAATTTCTATGCAGTTTTGAGGTGGAGAAGGCGTTGTGTAAACATGGATTTTCATGATTTCTCAAACCTATGGATTCAAAATACAAAGACTTTATATAGACCAGTCCAATTGTTTGAACCAAAAACATTGATTATTGTCCCCATCTATTTTCTTTGTCGTGTACATGGTATTAAAGTTGATGTCCGCATCTTGTATCTCAAACAATAGGATCAAAAAATAATCATTATTCAAGTACTTCATGTTTTTAGTTATGCTCTATCAAATTTTGGTTTCTACACTCTTGAGCTAGGCCGGATATTCACACGAAAGAGTCTCAAGGAGTGCACATAATCCTAAAAAACACTAGGTTTCGAGGTTAAAGCGAGAGAGATGGAGAGTACATTCTTAAACAAGCTTCCTATCATCTAATCAATTCCCATTTTATTTTGAGGAGTTGAACATTGAATTTCGGCGCTTTGAGGTGGAGAAGGCGTTTTGTAAACATGGATTTTTATCATTTCTCAAACCTATGGATTGCAAATACTAAGACTCTATAAAGACCAAATCCAATTGTTTGAACAAGAACCTTCGATTATTGTCCCCATCTATTTTTTTTGTCATCTTCATGGTGTTAAAGTTGATATCCCCATCTTGTATCTCAAAGAATAGGATCAAAAAATCATCATTATTCAAGTACTTCGTGTTTTTCATTATGGTCTATCGTATTTTTTTTTCTACAATCTTGAGCTGGCTGGATCTTCACACGAAAGAGTCTCACGGAGTGCACAGAATCCTACAAAAGACTAGGTTTGAGGTTAGAGCGAGAGAGATGAAGAGTACATTTGTAAACAAGCTTGCTATCATCAAATCAATTCACAATTTATTTTGAGGAGTTGAACATTCAATTTCTATGTAGTTTTGAGGTGGAGAAGGCGTTGTGTAAACATGGATTTTCATGATTTCTCAAACCTATGGATTCCAAATACAAAGACTCTATATAGACCAGTCCAATTGTTTGAACCAAAAACCTTGATTATTGTCCCCATCTATTTTGTTTGTCGTCTACATGGTATTAAAGTTGATATCCCCATCTTGTATCTCAAAGAATAGGATCAAAAAATCATCATTATTCAAGTACTTCGTGTTTTTCGTTATGGTCTATCGTATTTTGGTTTCTACAATCTTGAGCTGGCCGGATATTCACACGAAAGAGTCTCACGGAGTGCACATAATTCTAACAAAAGACTAGGTTTGAGGTTAGAGTGAGAGAGATGGAGAGTACATTCTTAAAAAGCTTGCTTTCATCAAATCAATTCACAATTTATTTTGAGGAGTTGAACATTGAATTTCTATGCAGTTTTGAGGTGGAGAAGGCATTGTGTAAACATGGATTTTCATCATTTCTCAAACCTATGGATTCAAAATACAAAGACTTTATATAGACCAGTCCAATTGTTTGAACCAAAAACATTGATTATTGTCCCCATCTATTTTCTTTGTCGTGTACATGGTATTAAAGTTGATGTCCGCATCTTGTATCTCAAACAATAGGATCAAAAAATAATCATTATTCAAGTACTTCATGTTTTTAGTTATGCTCTATCAAATTTTGGTTTCTACACTCTTGAGCTAGGCCGGATATTCACACGAAAGAGTCTCAAGGAGTGCACATAATCCTAAAAAAACACTAGGTTTCAGGTTAAAGCGAGAGAGATGGAGAGTACATTCTTAAACAAGCTTCCTATCAGCTAATCAATTCCCATTTTATTTTGAGGAGTTGAACATTGAATTTCGAAGCAGTTTTGAGGTGGAGAAGGCGTTTTGTAAACATGGATTTTTATCATTTCTCAAACCTATGGATTGCAAATACTAAGACTCTATAAAGACCAGTCCAATTGTTTGAACAAGAACCTTCGATTATTGTCCCCATCTATTTTTTTTGTCGTCTTCATGGTGTTAAAGTTGATATCCCCATCTTGTATCTCAAAGAATAGGATCAAAAAATCATCATTATTCAAGTACTTCGTGTTTTTCATTATGGTCTATCGTATTTTTTTTTCTACAATCTTGAGCTAGCTTGGATCTTCACACGAAAGAGTCTCACGGAGTGCACAGAATCCTACAAAAGACTAGGTTTGAGGTTAGAGCGAGAGAGATGAAGAGTACATTTGTAAACAAGCTTGCTATCATCAAATCAATTCACAATTTATTTTGAGGAGTTGAACATTCAATTTCTATGCAGTTTTGAGGTGGAGAAGGCGTTGTGTAAACATGGATTTTCATGATTTCTCAAACCTATGGATTCCAAATACAAAGACTCTATATAGACCAGTCCAATTGTTTGAACCAAAAACCATGATTATTGTCCCCATCTATTTTGTTTGTCGTCTACATGGTATTAAAGTTGATATCCCCATCTTGTATCTCAAAGAATAGGATCAAAAAATCATCATTATTCAAGTACTTCGTGTTTTTCGTTATGGTCTATCGTATTTTGGTTTCTACAATCTTGAGCTGGCTGGATATTCACACGAAAGAGTCTCAAGGAGTGCACAGAATTCTAACAAAAGACTAGGTTTGAGGTTAGAGTGAGAGAGATGGAGAGTACATTCTTAAAAAGCTTGCTTTCATCAAATCAATTCACAATTTATTTTGAGGAGTTGAACATTGAATTTATATGCAGTTTTGAGGTGGAGAAGGCGTTGTGTAAACATGGATTTTCATGATTTCTCAAACCTATGGATTCAAAATACAAAGACTTTATATAGACCGTCCAATTGTTTGAACCAAAAACATTGATTATTGTCCCCATCTATTTTCTTTGTCGTGTACATGGTATTAAAGTTGATGTCCGCATCTTGTATCTCAAACAATAGGATCAAAAAATAATCATTATTCAAGTACTTCATGTTTTTAGTTATGCTCTATCAAATTTTGGTTTCTACACTCTTGAGCTGGCTGGATATTCACACGAAAGAGTCTCAAGGAGTGCACAGAATCCTAAAAAAACACTAGGTTTCAGGTTAAAGCGAGAGAGATGGAGAGTACATTCTTAAACAAGCTTCCTATCAGCTAATCAATTCCCATTTTATTTTGAGGAGTTGAACATTGAATTTCGAAGCAGTTTTGAGGTGGAGAAGGCGTTTTGTAAACATGGATTTTTATCATTTCTCAAACCTATGGATTGCAAATACTAAGACTCTATAAAGACCAGTCCAATTGTTTGAACAAGAACCTTCGATTATTGTCCCCATCTATTTTTTTTGTCGTCTTCATGGTGTTAAAGTTGATATCCCCATCTTGTATCTCAAAGAATAGGATCAAAAAATCATCATTATTCAAGTACTTCGTGTTTTTCATTATGGTCTATCGTATTTTTTTTTCTACAATCTTGAGCTGGCTGGATCTTCACACGAAAGAGTCTCACGGAGTGCACATAATCCTACAAAAGACTAGGTTTGAGGTTAGAGCGAGAGAGATGAAGAGTACATTTGTAAACAAGCTTGCTATCATCAAATCAATTCACAATTTATTTTGAGGAGTTGAACATTCAATTTCTATGCAGTTTTGAGGTGGAGAAGGCGTTGTGTAAACATGGATTTTCATGATTTCTCAAACCTATGGATTCCAAATACAAAGACTCTATATAGACCAGTCCAATTGTTTGAACCAAAAACCTTGATTATTGTCCCCATCTATTTTGTTTGTCGTCTACATGGTATTAAAGTTGATATCCCCATCTTGTATCTCAAAGAATAGGATCAAAAAATCATCATTATTCAAGTACTTCGTGTTTTTCGTTATGGTCTATCGTATTTTGGTTTCTACAATCTTGAGCTGGCTGGATATTCACACGAAAGAGTCTCACGGAGTGCACAGAATTCTAAAAAAAGACTAGGTTTGAGGTTAGAGTGAGAGAGATGGAGAGTACATTCTTAAAAAGCTTGCTTTCATCAAATCAATTCACAATTTATTTTGAGGAGTTGAACATTGAATTTCTATGCAGTTTTGAGGTGGAGAAGGCGTTGTGTAAACATGGATTTTCATGATTTCTCAAACCTATGGATTCAAAATACAAAGACTCTATATTGACCAGTCCAATTTTTTGAACCAAAAACATTGATTATTGTCGCCATCTATTTTCTTTGTCGTGTACATGGTATTAAAGTTGATGTCCGCATCTTGTATCTCAAACAATAGGATCAAAAAATAATCATTATTGAAGTACTTCATGTTTTTAGTTATGCTCTATCAAATTTTGGTTTCTACACTCTTGAGCTGGCTGGATATTCACACGAAAGAGTCTCAAGCAGTGCACAGAATCCTAAAAAAACACTAGGTTTCGAGGTTAAAGCGAGAGAGATGGAGAGTACATTCTTAAACAAGCTTCCTATCAGCTAATCAATTCCCATTTTATTTTGAGGAGTTGAACATTCAATTTCGAAGCAGTTTTGAGGTGGAGAAGGCGTTTTGTAAACATGGATTTTTATCATTTCTCAAACCTATGGATTGCAAATACTAAGACTCTATAAAGACAAGTCCAATTGTTAGAACAAGAACCTTCGATTATTGTCCCCATCTATTTTTTTGTCGTCTTCATGGTATTAAAGTTGATATCCCCATCTTGTATCTCAAAGAATAGGATCAAAAAATCATCATTATTCAAGTACTTCGTGTTTTTCATTATGGTCTATTGTATTTTTGTTTCTACAATCTTGAGCTGGCTGGATCTTCACACGAAAGAGTCTCACGGAGTGCACAGAATCCTACAAAAAGACTAGGTTTGAGGTTAGAGCGAGAGAGATGAAGAGTACATTTGTAAACAAGCTTGCTATCATCAAATCAATTCACAATTTATTTTGAAGAGTTGAACATTCAATTTCAATGCAGTTTTGAGGTGGAGAAGGCGTTGTGTAAACATGGATTTTCATGATTTCTCAAACCTATGGATTCCAAATACAAAGACTCTATAAAGATAAGTCCAATTGTTAGAACAAGAACCTTCGATTATTGTCCCCATCTATTTTTTTTGTCGTCTTCATGGTATTAAAGTTGATATCCCCATCTTGTATCTCAAAGAATAGGATCAAAAAATCATCATTATTCAAGTACTCGTGTTTTTCGTTATGGTCTATCGTATTTTGGTTTCTACAATCTTGAGCTGGCTGGATCTTCACACGAAAGAGTCTCACGGAGTGCACATAGTACTATAAAAAGACTAGGTTTGAGGTTAGACCGAGAGAGATGGAGAGTACATTCTTAAACAAGCTTGCTATCATCAAATCAATTCACAATTTATTTTGAGGAGTTGAACATTGAATTTCTCGAGCGCTTTGAGGTGGAGAAAGCGCCGTGTAAACATGGATTTTTATCATTTCTCAAACCTATGGATTCCCAATACTAAGACTCTATAAAGACCACACCAATTGTTTGAACAAAAACAGTCGATTATTGTCCCCATCTATTTTGTTTGTCGTCTTCATGGTATTAAAGTTGATATTCCCATCTTGTATCTCAAAGAATAGGATCAAAAAATCATCATTATTCAAGTACTTCGTGTTTTTCGTTATGGTCTATCGTATTTTGGTTTCTACAATCTTGACCTGGCTGGATCTTCACACGAAAGAGTCTCACGGAGTGCACAGAATTCGACAAAAAGACTAGGTTTGAGGTTAGAGCGAGAGAGATGGAGAGTACATTCTTAAACAAGCTTGCTATCATCAAATCAATTCACAATTTATTTTGAGGAGTTGAAAATTGAATTTCTATGCAATTTTTAGGTGGAGAAGGCGTTGTGTAAACATGGATTTTCATGATTTCTCAAACCTATGGATTCCATATACAAAGACTCTATATAGACCAGTCCAATTGTTTGAACCAAAAACATTGATTATCGTCCCCATCTATTTTCTTTCTCGTCTACATGGTATTAAAGTTGATGTCCGCGTCTTGTATCTCAAACAATAGGATAAAAATCATCATTATTCAAGTACTTCGTCTTTTTCATTATGCACTATCGTATTTTGGTTTCTACAATCTTGAGCTAGCTAGATCTTCACACGAAAGTTTCTCGGGAGTGCACGAAATCCCACAAAACACTAGGTTTGAGGTTAGAGCGAGAGAGATGGAGAGTACATTCTTAAACAAGCTTCCTATCAGCTAATCAATTCCCAATTTATTTTGAGCAGTTGAACATTGAATTTCGAAGCAGTTTTGAGGTGGAGAAGGCGTTTTGTAAACATGGATTTTTATCATTTCTCAAACCTATGGATTGCAAATACTAAGACTCTATAAAGATAAGTCCAATTGTTAGAACAAGAACCTTCGATTATTGTCCCCATCTATTTTTTTTGTCGTCTTCATGGTATTAAAGTTGATATCCCCATCTTGTATCTCAAAGAATAGGATCAAAAAATCATCATTATTCAAGTACTCGTGTTTTTCGTTATGGTCTATCGTATTTTGGTTTCTACAATCTTGAGCTGGCTGGATCTTCACACGAAAGAGTCTCACGGAGTGCACAGAGTACTATAAAAAGACTAGGTTTGAGGTTAGACCGAGAGAGATGGAGAGTACATTCTTAAACAAGCTTGCTATCATCAAATCAATTCACAATTTATTTTGAGGAGTTGAACATTGAATTTCTGAGCAGTTTTGAGGTGGAGAAAGCGCTGTGTAAACATGGATTTTTATCATTTCTCAAACCTATGGATTCCCAATACTAAGACTCTATAAAGACCACACCAATTGTTTGAACAAAAACAGTCGATTATTGTCCCCATCTATTTTGTTTGTCGTCTTCATGGTATTAAAGTTGATATTCCCATCTTGTATCTCAAAGAATAGGATCAAAAAATCATCATTATTCAAGTAGTTCGTGTTTTTCGTTATGGTCTATCGTATTTTGGTTTCTACAATCTTGACCTGGCTGGATCTTCACACGAAAGAGTCTCACGGAGTGCACAGAATTCGACAAAAAGACTAGGTTTGAGGTTAGAGCGAGAGAGATGGAGAGTACATTCTTAAACAAGCTTGCTATCATCAAATCAATTCACAATTTATTTTGAGGAGTTGAAAATTGAATTTCTATGCAATTTTTAGGTGGAGAAGGCGTTGTGTAAACATGGATTTTCATGATTTCTCAAACCTATGGATTCCATATACAAAGACTCTATATAGACCAGTCCAATTGTTTGAACCAAAAACATTGATTATCGTCCCCATCTATTTTCTTTCTCGTCTACATGGTATTAAAGTTGATGTCCGCGTCTTGTATCTCAAACAATAGGATAAAAATCATCATTATTCAAGTACTTCGTCTTTTTCATTATGCACTATCGTATTTTGGTTTCTACAATCTTGAGCTAGCTAGATCTTCACACGAAAGTTTCTCGTGAGTGCACGTAATCCCACAAAACACTAGGTTTGTGGTTAGAGCGAGAGAGATGGAGAGTACATTCTTAAACAAGCTTCCTATCGCCTAATCAATTCCCAATTTATTTTGAGCGAGTTGAACATTGAATTTCGGCGCTTTGAGGTGGAGAAGGCGTTTTGTAAACATGGATTTTTATCATTTCTCAAACCTATGGATTGCAAATACTAAGACTCTATAAAGATAAGTCCAATTGTTAGAACAAGAACCTTCGATTATTGTCCCCATCTATTTTTTTTGTCGTCTTCATGGTATTAAAGTTGATATCCCCATCTTGTATCTCAAAGAATAGGATCAAAAAATCATCATTATTCAAGTACTCGTGTTTTTCGTTATGGTCTATCGTATTTTGGTTTCTACAATCTTGAGCTGGCTGGATCTTCACACGAAAGAGTCTCACGGAGTGCACAGTACTATAAAAAGACTAGGTTTGAGGTTAGACCGAGAGAGATGGAGAGTACATTCTTAAACAAGCTTGCTATCATCAAATCAATTCACAATTTATTTTGAGGAGTTGAACATTGAATTTCCGAGCGCTTTGAGGTGGAGAAAGCGCTGTGTAAACATGGATTTTTATCATTTCTCAAACCTATGGATTCCCAATACTAAGACTCTATAAAGACCACACCAATTGTTTGAACAAAAACAGTCGATTATTGTCCCCATCTATTTTGTTTGTCGTCTTCATGGTATTAAAGTTGATATTCCCATCTTGTATCTCAAAGAATAGGATCAAAAAATTATCATTATTCAAGTACTTCGTGTTTTTCGTTATGGTCTATCGTATTTTGGTTTCTACAATCTTGACTGGCCGGATCTTCACACGAAAGAGTCTCACGGAGTGCACGGAATTCGACAAAAAGACTAGGTTTGAGGTTAGAGCGAGAGAGATGGAGAGTACATTCTTAAACAAGCTTGCTATCATCAAATCAATTCACAATTTATTTTGAGGAGTTGAAAATTGAATTTCTATGCAATTTTTAGGTGGAGAAGGCGTTGTGTAAACATGGATTTTCATGATTTCTCAAACCTATGGATTCCATATACAAAGACTCTATATAGACCGGTCCCAATTGTTTGAACCAAAAACATTGATTATCGTCCCCATCTATTTTCTTTCTCGTCTACATGGTATTAAAGTTGATGTCCGCGTCTTGTATCTCAAACAATAGGATAAAAATCATCATTATTCAAGTACTTCGTCTTTTTCATTATGCACTATCGTATTTTGGTTTCTACAATCTTGAGCTAGCTAGATCTTCACACGAAAGTTTCTCAGGGAGTGCACAGAATCCCACAAAACACTAGGTTTGTGGTTAGAGCGAGAGAGATGGAGAGTACATTCTTAAACAAGCTTCCTATCAGCTAATCAATTCCCAATTTATTTTGAGCAGTTGAACATTGAATTTCGAAGCAGTTTTGAGGTGGAGAAGGCGTTTTGTAAACATGGATTTTTATCATTTCTCAAACCTATGGATTGCAAATACTAAGACTCTATAAAGATAAGTCCAATTGTTAGAACAAGAACCTTCGATTATTGTCCCCATCTATTTTTTTTGTCGTCTTCATGGTATTAAAGTTGATATCCCCATCTTGTATCTCAAAGAATAGGATCAAAAAATCATCATTATTCAAGTACTCTGTGTTTTTCGTTATGGTCTATCGTATTTTGGTTTCTACAATCTTGAGCTGGCTGGATCTTCACACGAAAGAGTCTCACGGAGTGCACAGAGTACTATAAAAAGACTAGGTTTGAGGTTAGACCGAGAGAGATGGAGAGTACATTCTTAAACAAGCTTGCTATCATCAAATCAATTCACAATTTATTTTGAGGAGTTGAACATTGAATTTCGAGCGCTTTGAGGTGGAGAAAGCGCCGTGTAAACATGGATTTTTATCATTTCTCAAACCTATGGATTCCCAATACTAAGACTCTATAAAGACCACACCAATTGTTTGAACAAAAACGGTCGATTATTGTCCCCATCTATTTTGTTTGTCGTCTTCATGGTATTAAAGTTGATATTCCCATCTTGTATCTCAAAGAATAGGATCAAAAAATTATCATTATTCAAGTACTTCGTGTTTTTCGTTATGGTCTATCGTATTTTGGTTTCTACAATCTTGACCTGGCTGGATCTTCACACGAAAGAGTCTCACGGAGTGCACAGAATTCGACAAAAAGACTAGGTTTGAGGTTAGAGCGAGAGAGATGGAGAGTACATTCTTAAACAAGCTTGCTATCATCAAATCAATTCACAATTTATTTTGAGGAGTTGAAAATTGAATTTCTATGCAATTTTTAGGTGGAGAAGGCGTTGTGTAAACATGGATTTTCATGATTTCTCAAACCTATGGATTCCATATACAAAGACTCTATATAGACCAGTCCAATTGTTTGAACCAAAAACATTGATTATCGTCCCCATCTATTTTCTTTCTCGTCTACATGGTATTAAAGTTGATGTCCGCGTCTTGTATCTCAAACAATAGGATAAAAAATCATCATTATTCAAGTACTTCGTCTTTTTCATTATGCTCTATCGTATTTTGGTTTCTACAATCTGTAGCTAGCTGGATCTTCACACGAAAGTTTCTCAGGGAGTGCACAGAATCCTACAAAACACTAGGTTTGAGGTTAGAGCGAGAGAGATGGAGAGTACATTCTTAAACAAGCTTGCTATCATCTAATCAATTCACAATTTATTTGAAGGAGTTGGACATTGAATTTCTGAGCAGTTTTGAGGTGGAGAAGGCGTTCTGTAAACATGGATTTTCATGATTTCTCAAACCTATGGATTCAGAATACAAAGACTCTATATAGACAAGTCCAATTGTTTGAACCAAAAACATTGATTATTGTCCCCATCTATTTTCTTTGTCGTGTACATGGTATTAAAGTTGATGTCCGCATCTTGTATCTCAAACAATAGGATCAAAAAATAATCATTATTCAAGTACTTCATGTTTTTAGTTATGCTCTATCAAATTTTGGTTTCTACACTCTTGAGCTGGCTGGATATTCGCACGAAAGAGTCTCACGGAGTGCACAGTCCTTACAAAAGACTAGGTTTGAGGTTAGAGCGAGAGAGATGGAGAGTACATTCTTAAACAAGCTTGCTATTATCAAATCAATTCACAATTTATTTTGAGGAGTTGAACATTGAATTTCTATGCAGTTTTGAGGTGGAGAAGGCGTTGTGTAAACATTGATTTTTCATGATTTCTCAAACCTATGGATTCAAAATACAAAGACTCTATATAGACCGGTCAATTGTTTGAACCAAAAACCTTCGATTATTGTCCCCATCTATTTTGTTTGTCGTCTACATGGTATTAAAGTTGATATCCCCATCTTGTATCTCAAAGAATCGGATCAAAAAATCATCATTATTCAAGTACTTCGTGTTTTTCGTTATGGTCTATCGTATTTTGGTTTCTACAATCTTGAGCTGGCTGGATCTTCACACGAAAGAGTCTCACGGAGTGCACAGAGTACTATAAAAAGACTAGGTTTGAGGTTAGACCGAGAGAGAGGGAGAGTACATTCTTAAACAAGCTTGCTATCATCAAATCAATTCACAATTGATTTTGAGGAGTTGAACATTGAATTTCTGAGCAGTTTTGAGGTGGAGAAAGCGCTGTGTAAACATGGATTTTTATCAT
This sequence comes from Linum usitatissimum, assembly GCA_030674075.2. Lineage (NCBI taxonomy): Eukaryota > Viridiplantae > Streptophyta > Magnoliopsida > Malpighiales > Linaceae > Linum > Linum usitatissimum. Next base: position 48,269 of record JAUJYP020000127.1, on the reverse strand, counting down.
TTCTCAAACCTATGGATTCCCAATACTAAGACTCTATAAAGACCACACCAATTGTTTGAACAAAAACAGTCGATTATTGTCCCCATCTATTTTGTTTGTCGTCTTCATGGTATTAAAGTTGATATTCCCATCTTGTATCTCAAAGAATAGGATCAAAAAATCATCATTATTCAAGTACTTCGTGTTTTTCGTTATGGTCTATCGTATTTTGGTTTCTACAATCTTGACCTGGTTGGATCTTCACACGAAAGAGTCTCACGGAGTGTACAGAATTCGACAAAAAGACTAGGTTTGAGGTTAGAGCGAGAGAGATGGAGAGTACATTCTTAAACAAGCTTGCTATCATCAAATCAATTCACAATTTATTTGAAGGAGTTGGACATTGAATTTCTGAGCAGTTTTGAGGTGGAGAAGGCGTTGTGTAAACATGGATTTTTCATGATTTCTCAAACCTATGGATTCAAAATACAAAGACTCTATATAGACCAGTCCAATTGTTTGAACCAAAAACCTTCGATTATTGTCCCCATCTATTTTGTTTGTCGTCTACATGGTATTAAAGTTGATATCCCCATCTTGTATCTCAAAGAATCGGATCAAAAAATCATCATTATTCAAGTACTTCGTGTTTTTCGTTATGGTCTATCGTATTTTGGTTTCTACAATCTTGAGCTGGCTGGATCTTCACACGAAAGAGTCTCACGGAGTGCACAGAGTACTATAAAAAGACTAGGATTGAGGTTAGAGCGAGAGAGATGGAGAGTATATTCTTAAACAAGCTTGCTATCATCAAATCAATTCACAATTTATTTTGAGGAGTTGAACATTGAATTTCTATGCAATTTTTAGGTGGAGAAGGCGTTGTGTAAACATGGATTTTCATGATTTCTCAAACCTATGGATTCCATATACAAAGACTCTATATAGACCAGTCCTATTGTTTGAACCAAAAACATTGATTATCGTCCCCATCTATTTTCTTTCTCCTCTGCATGGTATTAAAGTTGATGTCCGCGTCTTGTATCTCAAACAATAGGATAAAAAATCATTATTATTCAAGTACTTCGTCTTTTTCATTATGCTCTATCGTATTTTGGTTTCTACAATCTTGAGCTAGCTAGATCTTCACATGAAAGTTTCTCAGGGAGTGCACAGAATCCTACAAAACACTAGGTTTGAGGTTAGAGCGAGAGAGATGGAGAGTACATTCTTAAACAACCTTGCTATCATCTAATCAATTCACAATTTATTTGAAGGAGTTGGACATTGAATTTCTGAGCAGTTTTGAGGTGGAGAAGGCGTTGTGTAAACATGGATTTTCATGATTTCTCAAACCTATGAATTCAGAATACAAAGACTCTATATAGACAAGTCCAATTGTTTGAACCAAAAACTTTGATTATTGTCCCCATCTATTTTGTTTGTCGTCTTCATGTCATTAAAGTTGATATCCCCATCTTGTATCTCAAAGAATAGGATCAAAAAATAACCATTATTCAAGTACTTCATGTTTTTCGTTATGCTCTATCGTATTTTGGTTTCTACACTCTTGAGCTAGCTGGATCTTCACACGAAAGAGTCTCAAGGAGTGCACATAATCTTACAAAAACACTAGGTTTGAGGTTAAAGCGAGAGAGATGGAGAGTAAATTCTTAGACAAGCTTCCTATCATCTAATCAATTCACAATTTATTTTGAGGAGTTGAACATTGAATTTCTATGCAGTTTTGAGGTGGAGAAGGTGTTGTGTAAACATGGATTTTCATGATTTCTCAAACCTATGGATTCCAAATACAAAGACTCTATATAGACAAGTCCAATTGTTTGAACCAAAAACATTGATTATTTTCCCCATATATTTTCTTTGTCGTCTACATGGTATTAAAGTTGATGTCCGCGTCTTCTATCTCAAACAATAGGATAAAAAATTATCATTATTCAAGTACTTCATCTTTTTCGTTATGCTCTATCGTATTTTGGTTTCTAGAATCTTGAGCTAGCTGGATCTTCACACGAAAGAGTCTAACGGAGTGGACAGAATCCTACAAAAAGACTAGGTTTGACGTTAGAGCGAGAGAGATGGAGAGTACATCCTTAAACAAGCTTGCTATCATCAAATCAATTCACAATTTATTTTGAGGAGTTGAACATTGAATTTCTATGCAGTTTTGAGGTGGAGAAGGCGTTGTGTAAACATGGATTTTCATGATTTCTCAAACCTATGGATTCCATATACAAAAACTCTATATAGACCAGTCCAATTGTTTGAACCAAAAAAATTGATTATCGTCCCCATCTATTTTCTTTCTCGTCTACATGGTATTAAAGTTGATGTCCGCGTCTTGTATCCCAAATAATATGATAAAAAATCATCATTATTCAAGTACTTCGTCTTTTTCGTTATGCTCTATCATATTTTAGTTCTACAATCTCTACCTAGCTGGATCTTCACATGAAAGTTTCTCAGGGAGTGCACAGAATCCCACAAAACACTAGGTTTGAGGTTAGAGCGAGAGAGATGGAGAGTACATTCTTAAACAAGCTTGCTATCATCTAATCAATTCACAATTTATTTTAAGGAGTTGGACATTGAATTTCTGAGCAGTTTTGAGGTGGAGAAGGCGTTGTGTAAACATGGATTTTCATGATTTCTCAAACCTATGGATTCCAAATACAAAGAGTCTATAAAGACAAGTCCAATTGTTTGAACCAAAAACTTTTATTATCGCCACCATCTGTTTTCTTTATCATCTTCATGGTATTAAAGTTGATGTCCGCGTCTTGTATCTCAAACAATAGGATCAAAAAATTTTCATTATTCAAGTACTTTATGTTTTTCGTTATGCTCTATCGTTATTTTGTTACTACAGTCATGAGCTAGCTGGATCTTCACACGAAAGAGTCTCACGGAGTGCACAGAATCCTACAAAACACTAGGTTTGAGGTTAGAGCGAGAGAGATGGAGAGTACATTCTTAAACAAGCTTCCTATCATCTAATCAATTCACAATTTATTTTGAGGAGTTGAGCATTGAATTTATGAGCAGTTTTGAGGTGGAGAAGGCGTTGTGTAATCATGGATTTTAATGATTTCTAAAACCTATGGATTCCAAATACAAAGACTCTATATAGACAAGTCCAATTGTTTGAACCAAAAACTTTGATTATTGTGCCCATTTATTTTGTTTGTCATCTTCATGGTATTAAAGTTGATATACCCATCTTGTATCTCAAAGAATAGGATAAAAAAATCATCATTATTCAAGTACTTCATGTTTTTCGTTATGGTCCATTGTATTTTCGTTTCTACAATCTTGAGCTGGCTGGATCTTCACACGAAAGAGTCTCACGGAGTGGACAGAATCCTACAAAAAGACTAGGTTTGAGGTTAGAGCGAGAGAGATGGAGAGTACATTCTTCAACAAGCTTGCTATCATCAAATCAATTCACAATTAATTTGAGGAGTTGAACATTGAATTTCTATGCAGTTTTGAGGTGGAGAATGCATTGTGTAAACATGGATTTTTATCATGTCTGAAACCTATGGATTCCAAATACTAAGACTCAATAAAGGCCAGTCCAATTTTTTGAACAAAAAACTTCAATTATCGTCCCCATCTATTTTGTTTGTTGTCTTCAGGGTATTAAAGTTGATGTTCGCGTGTTGTATCTCAACCCATAGGATCAAAAAATAATCATTATTCAAGTACTTCATGTTTTTAGTTATGCTCTATCGTATTTTGGTTTCTACAGTCTTGAGCTATCTGGATCTTCACACGAAAGAGTCTCAGGCAGAGCACAAAATCCTATAAAAATACTAGGTATGAGGTTAGAGCGAGAAAGATGGAGAGTACATTCTCAAACAACATTGCTATCATCTAATCAATTCACAATTTATTCTGAGGAGTTGAACATTGAATTTCTGAGCAGTTTTGAGGTGGAGAAGGTGTTCTGCAAACATGAATTTTTATCATTTCTCAAACCTATGGATTTCAAATACTAAGACTCTATAAAGACCAGTCCAATTGTTTGAACAAAAACCTTTGATTATTGTCCCCATCTATTTTGTTTGTCGTCTTCATGGTATTAAAGTTGATATCCCCATCTTGTATCTCAAAGAATAGGATCAATAAATATTTATTATTCAAGTACTATGTGTTTTTCATTATCGTCTATCGTATTATGGTTTCTACAATCTTGAGCTGGCTGGATCTTCACACGAAAGAGTCTCATGGAGTGCACAGAATCCTACAAAAACACTAGGTTTGAGGTTATACCGAGAGAGATGGAGAGTACATTCTTAAACAAGCTTCCTATCATCTAATCAATTCACAAATTATTTTAAGGAGTTGAACATTGAATTTATGAGCAGTTTTGAGGTTGAGAAGGTGTTGTCTAAACATGGATTTTTATCATTTCTCAAACCTATGGATTCCAAATACTAAGACTCTATAAAGACCAGTCCATATGTTTGAACAAAAACCTTTGATTATTGTCCCCATCTATTTTGTTTGTCGTCTTCATGGTATTAAAGTTGATATCCCTATCTTGTATCTCAAAGAATAGGATCAAAAAATCATCATTATTCAAGTACTTCTTGTTTTTCGTTATGCTCTATCGTATTTTGGTTTCTACACTCTTGAGCTAGCTGGATCATCATAGGATGGACTCTCAGGGAGTGCACATAATCCTACAAAAACACTAGGTTTGAGGTTAGAGCAAGAGCGATGGAGAGTACATTCTTAAACAAGCTTACTATCATCTAATCAATTTACAATTTATTTTGAGTAGTTGGACATTGAACTTCTGAGCAGTTTTGAGGTGGAGAAGGCGTTGTGTAAAAAGGGATTTTCGTGATTTCTCAAACCTATGGAGTCCAAATACAAAGACTCTATATAGACCAGTCCAATTGTTTGAATAAAAAACATTGATTATCGTCCCCATCTATTTTCATTGTTGTCTTCGTGGTATTAAAGTTGATGTCCGCATCTTGTATCTCAAACAATAGGATTAAAAAATAATCATTATTCAAGTACATCGTGTTTTTCGTTATGCTCTATCGTACTATGGTTTTACACTCTTTAGCTAGCTGGATCTTCACATGAAAAAGTATCAAGGAGTGCACATAATCCTACAAAAACACTAGGTTTGAGTTTAGAGCGAGAGAGATGGAGAGTACATTCTTAAACAAGCTTGGTATCATCTAATCAATTCACAATTTATTTTCAGGAGTTGAACATTGAATTTCTGAGCAGTTTTAAGGTGGAGAAGGCGTTGTGAAAACATGGATTTTCATGGTTTCTCAAACCTATGGATTCCAAATACAAAGACTCTATATAGACAAGTCCAATTGTTTGAACCAAAAACTTTGATTATTGTCCCCATCTATTTTCTTTGTCGTCTTCATGGTATTAAAGTTGATATCCCCATCCTGTATCTCAAAGAATAGGATAAAAAAATCATCATTATTCAAGTACTTCATGTTTTTCGTTATGGTCTATTGTATTTTCGTTTCTACAATCTTGAGCTGGTTGGATCTTCACACGAAAGAGTCTCAAGGAGTGGAAAGAATCCTACAAAAAGACTAGGTTTGAGGTTAGAGCGAGAGAGATGGAGAGTACATTCTTAAACAAGCTTGCTATCATCAAATCAATTCACAATTAATTTGAGGAGTTGAACATTGAATTTCTGAGCAGTTTTGAGGTGGAGAAGGCGTTGTGTAAACATGGATTTTTATTATTTCTCAAAACTATGGATTCCAAATACTAAGACTCTATAAAGACCAGTCCAATTGTTTGAACAAAAACCATCGATTATTGTCCCCATCTATTTTGTTTCTCCTCTTCATGGTATTAAAGTTGATGTCCGCGTCTTGTATCTCAAACAATAGGATCAAAAAATAATCAATATTCAAGTACTTCGTGTTTTTCGTTATGCTCTATCGTATTTTGGTTTCTACAGTCTTGAGCTATCTGGATCTTCACACGAAAGAGTCTCAGGAATAGCACAAAATCCTATAAAAATACTAGGTATGAGGTTAGAGCGAGAAAGATGGAGAGTACATTCTTAAACAACATTGATATCATCTAATCAATTCACAATTTATTCTGAGGAGTTGAACATTGAATTTCTAAACAGTTTTGAGGTGGAGAAGGTGTTCTGCAAACATGAATTTTTATCATTTCTCAAACCTATGGATTCCAAATACTAAGACTCTATAAAGACCAGTCCAATTGTTTGAACAAAAACCTTCGATTATTGTCCCCATCTATTTTGTTTGTCGTCTTCATGGTATTAAAGTTGATATCCCCATCTTGTATCTCAAAGAATAGGATGAAAAATCATCATTATTCAAGTACTTCGTGTTTTTTTTTATGCTCTATCGTATTTTGGTTTCTAAACTCTTGAGCAAGCTGGATCTTCACACGAAAAAGTCTAAAGGAATGCACATAATCCTACAAAAACACTAGGTTTGAGGTTAGAGCAAGAGAGATGGAGAGTACATTCTTAAACAAGCTTGCTATCATCTAATCAATTCACAATTTATTTTGAAGAGTTGAACATTGAATTTCTGAGCAGTTTTGAGGTGGAGAAGGCGTTGTGTAAAAAGGGATTTTCGTGATTTCTCAAACCAATGGATTCCAAATACAAAGACTCTATATAGACCAGTCCAATTGTTTGAACCAAAAACATTGATTATCGTCCCCATCTATTTTCTTTGTCGTCTACATGGTATTAAAGTTGATGTCCGTGTCTTGTATCTCAAACAATAGGATCAAAAAATAATCATTATTCAAGTACATCGTGTTTTTCGTTATGCTCTATCGTACTATGGTTTCTACACTCTTCAACTAGCTGGATCTTCACACGAAGAAATCTCAAGGAGTGCACATAATCCTACAAAAACACTAGGTTTGAGGTTAGAGCAAGAGAGATGGAGAGTACATTCTTAAACAAGCTTCCTACCATCTAATCAATTCACAATTTATTTTGAGGAGTTGAACATTGAATTTCTGAGCAGTTTTGAGGTGGAGAAGGCGTTGTGAAAACATGGATTTTCATGGTTTCTCAAACCTATGGATTCCAATTACAAAGACTCTATATAGACCAGTCCAATTGTTTGAACCAAAAACTTTGATTATTGTCCCCATCTATTTTCTTTGTCGTCTACATGGTATTAAAGTTGATGTCCGCGTCTTGTAACTCAAACAATAGGATCAAAAATAATCATTATTCAAGTACTTCATGTCTTTCGTTATGCTCTATCGTATTTCGGTTTCTACACTCTTGAGCTAGCTGCATCTTCACACGATAAAGTCTCAAGGAGTGCACATAATCCCACAAAACACTAGGTTTGAGGTTAGAGCGAGAGAGATGGAGAGTACATTCTTAAACAAGCTTCCAATCATCTAATCAATTCACAATTTATTTTGAGGAGTTGAACATTGAATTTCTGAGCAGCTTTGAGGTGGAGAAGGCGTTGTGTAAACAGGGATTTTCGTGATTTAGCAAACCTATGGATTCCAAATACAAAGACTCTATATAGACCAGTCCAATTGTTTGAACCAAAAACATTGATTATCGTCCCCATCTATTTTCTTTGTCGTCTTCGTGGTATTAAAGTTTATATCCGCATCTTGTATCTCAACCAATAGGATAAAAAATAAACATTATTCAAGTACGTCGTGTTTTTCGTTATGGTCTATCGTATTTTGGTTTCTATAGTCTTGAGCTAGCTGGATCTTCACCCGAAAGAGTCTCAGGGAGTGCAAAGAATCCTACAAAAAACTAGGTTTGAGGTTAGAGAGAAAGAGATGGACAGTACATTCTTAAACAAGCTTGCTATCATCTAATCAATTCATAATTTATTTTGAGGAGTTGAACATTGAATTTCTGTGCAGTTTTGAGGTGGAGAAGGCGTTGTGTAAACATGGATTTTCATGATTTCTCAAACCTATGGATTCCAAATACAAAGACTTTATATAGAGCAGTCCAATTGTTTGAACCAAAAACATTGATTATCATCCCATCTATTTTTTTTGTCGTCTTCGTGGTATTAAATTTGATGTCCGCGTCTTGTATCTCAAACAATAGGATAAAAAATAATCATTATTCAAGTACATCGTGTTTTTCGTTATGCTCTATCGTACTATGGTTTCTACACTCTTCAGCAAGCTGGATCTTCACACGAAAGAGTCTCAAGGAGTGCACATAATCCTACAAAAACACTAGGTTTGAGTTTCGAGCGAGAGAGATGGAAAGTACATTCTTAAACAAGCTTGGTATCATCTAATTAATTCACAATTTATTTTGAGTTGAACATTGAATTTCTGAGCAGTTTTGAGGTGGACAATGTGTTGTGTAAAAAGGGATTTTCGTGATTTGTCAAACCTATGGATTCCAAATACAAAGACTCTATATAGACCAGTCCAATTGTTTGAACCAAAAACATTGATTATCGTCCCCATCTATTTTCTTTGTAGTCTTCGTGGTAATAAAGTTGATGTCCGCATCTTGTATCTCAAACAATAGGATCAAAAAATAATCACTATTCAAGTACATCGTGTTTTTCGTTATGCTCTATCGTACTATGGTTTCTGCACTCTTCAGCTAGCTGGATCTTCACACGAAAGAGTCTCAAGGAGTGCACATAATCCTACAAAAACACTAGGTTTGAGTTTCGAGCGAGAGAGATGGAAAGTACATTCTTAAACAAGCTTGGTATCATCTAATCAATTCACAATTTATTTTGAGGAGTTGAACATTGAATTTCTGAGCAGTTTTGAGGTGGACAAGGCGTTGTGTAAAAAGGGATTTTCGTGATTTCTCAAACCTATGGATTCCAAATACAAAGACTCTATATAGACCAGTCCAATTGTTTGAACCAAAAACATTGATTATCGTCCCCATCTATTTTCTTTGTAGTCTTCGTGGTAATAAAGTTGATGTCCGCATCTTGTATCTCAAACAATAGGATAAAAAAATAATCATTATTCAAGTACATCATGTTTTTCGTTATGCTCTATCGTATTTTGCTTTCTACACTCTTGAGCAAGCTTGATCTTCACACGAAAGAGTCTAAAGGAGTGCACAAAATCCTACAAAATCACTAGGTTTGAGGTTAGAGCAAGAGAGATGGACAGTACATTCTTAAACAAGCTTACTATCATCAAATCAATTCACAATTTATTTTGAGGAGTTGAACATTGAATTTCTGAGCAGTTTTGAGGTGGAGAAGGCGTTGTGTAAACTAAACACTAGGATCGAAAAATCATCATTATTTAAGTACTCCGTGTTTTTCATCATGCTCTTCCGTATTTTTGTTTATACACTCTGGAACTAGTTGGATCTTCACACTAAACGAGCCTCGTGGAGTGCACAGAATCCTCCAATACCACTAGGTTTGAGGTTAGAGCGAGAGAGATAGAGATTACATTCTTAAACAAGCTTGTTATTCTCTAATCAATTCACATTTTATTTTGAGGAGTTGAAAATAAAATTTCCGAGCACTTTTGAGGTGGAGAAGGCATTGTGTAACCATGGATTTTCATGATGGCTCAAACCTAGGGATTCCGAATACCAAGACTCTGTATAGACCTGTCCAATTGTCCGAACCAAAACCTTCTATTAGCGCCCCCCTCTCTTTTGTTCGTCGTCGTCATGGTATTACAGTTTATATCTGCATCTTGTATCCTAAACACTAGGATCGAAAAATCATCATTATTCAAGTACTCCGTGTTTTTCATCATGCTCTTCCGTATTTTTGTTTATACACTCTGGAACTAGTTGGATCTTCACACTAAATAGTCTCAGGGAGTGCATAGAATCCTCCAATACCACTAGGTTTGAGGTTAGAGCGAGAGAGATAGAGATTACATTCTTAAACAAGCTTGTTATTCTCTAATCAATTCACATTGTATTTTGAGGAGTTGAAAATCAATTTTCCGAGCAGTTTTGAGGTGGAGAAGGCGTTGTGTGACCATGGATTTTCATGATGGCTCAAACTTAGGGATTTTGAATACCAAGACTCTATATAGACCTGTCCAATTGTCCGAACCAAAAACATTTATTAATATCCCCCTCTCTTTTTTTCGTCGTCTTCATGTATTATAGTTGATATCTGCATCTTGTATCTTAAATACTAGGATCGAAAAATCATCATTATTCAAGTACTTCGTGTCTTTCGTCATGCTCTTCCGTATTTTTGTTTATACACTGCGGAACTAGTTGGATCTTCACACTAAATAGTCTCGCCGAGTGCAAAGAATCATCCAATAACACCGGTTTGAGGTTAAACCAGAGATAGAGATTAGATTCTTAAACAAACTTGTTATTCTCTAATCAATTCACATTGTACTTTGAGGAGTTGAAAATCAAATTTCCGAGCACTTTTGAGGTTGAGAAGGCGTTGTGTAACCATGGATTTTCATGATGGCTCAAACCTAGGGATTCCGAATACCAAGAGTCTGTATAGACCTGTCCAATTGTCCGAACCAAAATCTTCTATTAACGTCCCCCTCTCTTTTATTCGTCGTCTTCATGGTATTACAGTTTATATCTGCGTCTTGTATCTTAAACACTATGATCGAAAAATCGTCATTATTCAAGTACTCCGTGTTTTTCATCATGCTCTTCCGTATTTTTGTTTATACACTCTGGAACTAGTTGGATCTTCATACTAAATAGTCTCAGGGAGTGCACAGAATCCTCCAATACCACTAGGTTTGAGGTTAGAGCGAGAGAGATAGAGATTACTTTCTTAAACAAGCTTGTTATTCTCTAATCAATTCACATTGTTTTTTGAGGAGTTGAAAATCATATTTCCGAGCACTTTTGAGGTGGAGAAGGCGTTGTGTAACCATGGATTTTCATGATGGCACAAACTTAGGGATTTCGAATACCAAGACTTTGTATAGACCTATCAATTTATCCGAACCAAAAACATCTATTAATATCCTCCTCTCTTTTGTTCGTCGTCTTCATGGTATTACGCTTGATATCCGCATCTTGTATCTTAAACACTAGGATCGAAAAATCATCACTATTCAAGTACTCCGTGTTTTTCATCATGCTCTTCCGTATTTTTGTTTATACACTCGAACTAGTTGGTTCTTCACACTAAACAGGTCTCGGGGAGGGCACAGAATCCTCCAATACCACTAGGTTTGAGGTTAGAGCGAGAGAGATAGAGATTACATTCTCAAACAAGCTTGTTATTCTCTAATCAATTCACATTGTATTTTGAGGAGTTGAAAATCAATTTTCCGAGCACTTTTGAGGTGGAGAAGGCGTTGTGTAACCATGGATTTTAATGATGGCTCAAACTTAGGGATTTCGAGTACCAAGACTTTGTATAGACCTATCGATTGTCCGAACCAAAAACATCAATTAATATCCCCCCTCTCTTTTGTTCGTTGTCTTCATGGCATTACGGTTGATATCTCGCATCTTGTATCTTGAACACTAGGATCGAAAAATCATCATTATTCAAGTACTCGTGTTTTTCATCATGGTCTTCCGTATTTTTGTTTATACACTGCGAACTAGTTGGATCTTCACACTAAACGGTCTCGCCGAGTGCAAAGAATCTTCGAATAACACCGCTTGAGGTTAAACCAGAGAGATAGAGATTAGATTCTAAAACAAGCTTGTTATTCCGTAATCAATTCATATTGTATTTTGAGGAGTTGAAAATCAAATTTCGAGCACTTTTGAGGTGGAGAAAGCTTGTGTAACCATGGATTTTCATGATGGCACAAACCTAGGGATTCCGAATACCAAGACTCTATATAGACCGACCAATTGTCCGAACCAAAAACATCTATTAATATCCCCCTCTCTTTTGTTCATCGTCTTCATGGTATTACGCTTATATCCGCATCTTGTATCTTAAACACTAGGATCGAAAAATCATCATTATTCAAGTACTCCGTGTTTTTCATCATGCTCTTCCGTTTATTTTATACACTGAACTAGTTGGATCTTCACACTAAATAGTCTCGGGGAGTGCATAGAATCCTCCAATACCACTAGGTTTGAGGTTAGAGCGAGAGAGATAGAGATTACATTCTTAAACAAGCTTGTTATTCTCTAATCAATTCACATTGTATTTTGAGGAGTTGAAAATCAATTTTCCGAGCAGTTTTGAGGTGGAGAAGGCGTTGTGTGACCATGGATTTTCATGATGGCTCAAACTTAGGGATTTCGAATACCAAGACTCTATATAGACCTGTCCAATTGTCCGAACCAAAAACATCTATTAATATCCCCCTCTCTTTTTTTCGTCGTCTTCATGTATTATAGTTGATATCTGCATCTTGTATCTTAAATACTAGGATCGAAAAATCATCATTATTCAAGTACTTCGTGTCTTTCGTCATGCTCTTCCGTATTTTTGTTTATACACTCTGGAACTAGTTGGATCTTCACACTAAATAGTCTCAGCGAGTGCAAAGAATCATCCAATAACACCAGTTGAGGTTAAACCAGAGAGATAGAGATTAGATTCTTAAACAAACTTGTTATTCTCTAATCAATTCACATTGTACTTTGAGGAGTTGAAAATCAAATTTCCGAGCACTTTTGAGGTTGAGAAGGCGTTGTGTAACCATGGATTTTCATGATGGCTCAAACCTAGGGATTCCGAATACCAAGAGTCCGTATAGACTCGTCCAATTGTCCGAACCAAAATCTTCTATTAACGTCCCCCTCTCTTTTATTCGTCGTCTTCATGGTATTACGGTTTATATCCGCGTCTTGTATCTTAAACACTATGATCGAAAAATCGTCATTATTCAAGTACTCCGTGTTTTTCATCATGCTCTTCCGTATTTTTGTTTATACACTGCGGAACTAGTTGGATCTTCATACTAAATAGTCTCGGGGAGTGCACGAATCCTCCAATACCACTAGGTTTGAGGTTAGAGCGAGAGAGATAGAGATTACTTTCTTAAACAAGCTTGTTATTCTCTAATCAATTCACATTGTTTTTTGAGGAGTTGAAAATCATATTTCCGAGCACTTTTGAGGTGGAGAAGGCGTTGTGTAACCATGGATTTTCATGATGGCACAAACTTAGGGATTTCGAATACCAAGACTTTGTATAGACCTATCAATTTATCCGAACCAAAAACATCTATTAATATCCTCCTCTCTTTTGTTCGTCGTCTTCATGGTATTACAGTTGATATCTGCATCTTGTATCTTAAACACTAGGATCGAAAAATCATCACTATTCAAGTACTCCGTGTTTTTCATCATGCTCTTCCGTATTTTTGTTTATACACTCTGGAACTAGTTGGTTCTTCACACTAAACAGTCTCAGGGAGGGCACAGAATCCTCCAATACCACTAGGTTTGAGGTTAGAGCGAGAGAGATAGAGATTACATTCTCAAACAAGCTTGTTATTCTCTAATCAATTCACATTGTATTTTGAGGAGTTGAAAATCAATTTTCCGAGCACTTTTGAGGTGGAGAAGGCGTTGTGTAACCATGGATTTTAATGATGGCTCAAACTTAGGGATTTCGAGTACCAAGACTTTGTATAGACCTATCGATTGTCCGAACCAAAAACATCAATTAATATCCCCCCTCTCTTTTGTTCGTTGTCTTCATGGCATTACGGTTGATATCTGCATCTTGTATCTTGAACACTAGGATCGAAAAATCATCATTATTCAAGTACTCTGTGTTTTTCATCATGGTCTTCCGTATTTTTGTTTATACACTCTGGAACTAGTTGGATCTTCACACTAAACAGTCTCAGCGAGTGCAAAGAATCTTCCAATAACACCAGTTTGAGGTTAAACCAGAGAGATAGAGATTAGATTCTAAAACAAGCTTGTTATTCTGTAATCAATTCATATTGTATTTTGAGGAGTTGAAAATCAAATTTCTGAGCACTTTTGAGGTGGAGAAAGCTTGTGTAACCATGGATTTTCATGATGGCACAAACCTAGGGATTCCGAATACCAAGACTCTATATAGACACGACCAATTGTCCGAACCAAAAACATCTATTAATATCCCCCTCTCTTTTGTTCATCGTCTTCATGGTATTACAGTTTATATCTGCATCTTGTATCTTAAACACTAGGATCGAAAAATCATCATTATTCAAGTACTCCGTGTTTTTCATCATGCTCTTCCGTTTATTTTATACACTCTGGAACTAGTTGGATCTTCACACTAAATAGTCTCGGGGAGTGCATAGAATCCTCCAATACCACTAGGTTTGAGGTTAGAGCGAGAGAGATAGAGATTACATTCTTAAACAAGCTTGTTATTCTCTAATCAATTCACATTGTATTTTGAGGAGTTGAAAATCAATTTTCCGAGCGCTTTGAGGTGGAGAAGGCGTTGTGTGACCATGGATTTTCATGATGGCTCAAACTTAGGGATTTCGAATACCAAGACTCTATATAGACTGTCCAATTGTCCGAACCAAAAACATCTATTAATATCCCCCTCTCTTTTTTTCGTCGTCTTCATGTATTATAGTTGATATCTGCATCTTGTATCTTAAATACTAGGATCGAAAAATCATCATTATTCAAGTACTTCGTGTCTTTCGTCATGCTCTTCCGTATTTTTGTTTATACACTCTGGAACTAGTTGGATCTTCACACTAAATAGTCTCAGCGAGTGCAAAGAATCATCCAATAACACCAGTTTGAGGTTAAACCGAGAGATAGAGATTAGATTCTTAAACAAACTTGTTATTCTCTAATCAATTCACATTGTACTTTGAGGAGTTGAAAATCAAATTTCCGAGCACTTTTGAGGTTGAGAAGGCGTTGTGTAACCATGGATTTTCATGATGGCTCAAACCTAGGGATTCCGAATACCAAGAGTCCGTATAGACTCGTCCAATTGTCCGAACCAAAATCTTCTATTAACGTCCCCCTCTCTTTTATTCGTCGTCTTCATGGTATTACGGTTTATATCCGCGTCTTGTATCTTAAACACTATGATCGAAAAATCGTCATTATTCAAGTACTCCGTGTTTTTCATCATGCTCTTCCGTATTTTTGTTTATACACTGCGGAACTAGTTGGATCTTCATACTAAATAGTCTCGGGGAGTGCACGTAATCCTCCAATACCACTAGGTTTGAGGTTAGAGCGAGAGAGATAGAGATTACTTTCTTAAACAAGCTTGTTATTCTCTAATCAATTCACATTGTTTTTTGAGGAGTTGAAAATCATATTTCCGAGCACTTTTGAGGTGGAGAAGGCGTTGTGTAACCATGGATTTTCATGATGGCACAAACTTAGGGATTTCGAATACCAAGACTTTGTATAGACCTATCAATTTATCCGAACCAAAAACATCTATTAATATCCTCCTCTCTTTTGTTCGTCGTCTTCATGGTATTACAGTTGATATCTGCATCTTGTATCTTAAACACTAGGATCGAAAAATCATCACTATTCAAGTACTCCGTGTTTTTCATCATGCTCTTCCGTATTTTTGTTTATACACTGAACTAGTTGGTTCTTCACACTAAACGGTCTCGGGGAGGGCACGAATCCTCCAATACCACTAGGTTTGAGGTTAGAGCGAGAGAGATAGAGATTACATTCTCAAACAAGCTTGTTATTCTCTAATCAATTCACATTGTATTTTGAGGAGTTGAAAATCAATTTTCCGAGCACTTTTGAGGTGGAGAAGGCGTTGTGTAACCATGGATTTTAATGATGGCTCAAACTTAGGGATTTCGAGTACCAAGACTTTGTATAGACCTATCGATTGTCCGAACCAAAAACATCAATTAATATCCCCCCTCTCTTTTGTTCGTTGTCTTCATGGCATTACGGTTGATATCCGCATCTTGTATCTTGAACACTAGGATCGAAAAATCATCATTATTCAAGTACTCGTGTTTTTCATCATGGTCTTCCGTATTTTTGTTTATACACTGCGGAACTAGTTGGATCTTCACACTAAACAGTTCTCGGCCGAGTGCAAAGAATCTTCCAATAACACCGGTTTGAGGTTAAACCGAGAGAGATAGAGATTAGATTCTAAAACAAGCTTGTTATTCTGTAATCAATTCATATTGTATTTTGAGGAGTTGAAAATCAAATTTCTGAGCACTTTTGAGGTGGAGAAAGCTTGTGTAACCATGGATTTTCATGATGGCACAAACCTAGGGATTCCGAATACCAAGACTCTATATAGACCTGACCAATTGTCCGAACCAAAAACATCTATTAATATCCCCCTCTCTTTTGTTCATCGTCTTCATGGTATTACAGTTTATATCTGCATCTTGTATCTTAAACACTAGGATCGAAAAATCATCATTATTCAAGTACTCCGTGTTTTTCATCATGCTCTTCCGTTTATTTTATACACTCTGGAACTAGTTGGATCTTCACACTAAATAGTCTCAGGGAGTGCATAGAATCCTCCAATACCACTAGGTTTGAGGTTAGAGCGAGAGAGATAGAGATTACATTCTTAAACAAGCTTGTTATTCTCTAATCAATTCACATTGTATTTTGAGGAGTTGAAAATCAATTTTCCGAGCAGTTTTGAGGTGGAGAAGGCGTTGTGTGACCATGGATTTTCATGATGGCTCAAACTTAGGGATTTCGAATACCAAGACTCTATATAGACCTGTCCAATTGTCCGAACCAAAAACATCTATTAATATCCCCCTCTCTTTTTTTCGTCGTCTTCATGTATTATAGTTGATATCTGCATCTTGTATCTTAAATACTAGGATCGAAAAATCATCATTATTCAAGTACTTCGTGTCTTTCGTCATGCTCTTCCGTATTTTTGTTTATACACTCTGGAACTAGTTGGATCTTCACACTAAATAGTCTCAGCGAGTGCAAAGAATCATCCAATAACACCAGTTTGAGGTTAAACCAGAGAGATAGAGATTAGATTCTTAAACAAACTTGTTATTCTCTAATCAATTCACATTGTACTTTGAGGAGTTGAAAATCAAATTTCCGAGCACTTTTGAGGTTGAGAAGGCGTTGTGTAACCATGGATTTTCATGATGGCTCAAACCTAGGGATTCCGAATACCAAGAGTCCGTATAGACTGTCCAATTGTCCGAACCAAAATCTTCTATTAACGTCCCCCTCTCTTTTATTCGTCGTCTTCATGGTATTACGGTTTATATCCGCGTCTTGTATCTTAAACACTATGATCGAAAAATCGTCATTATTCAAGTACTCCGTGTTTTTCATCATGCTCTTCCGTATTTTTGTTTATACACTGCGGAACTAGTTGGATCTTCATACTAAATAGTCTCGGGGAGTGCACGAGAATCCTCCAATACCACTAGGTTTGAGGTTAGAGCGAGAGAGATAGAGATTACTTTCTTAAACAAGCTTGTTATTCTCTAATCAATTCACATTGTTTTTTGAGGAGTTGAAAATCATATTTCCGAGCACTTTTGAGGTGGAGAAGGCGTTGTGTAACCATGGATTTTCATGATGGCACAAACTTAGGGATTTCGAATACCAAGACTTTGTATAGACCTATCAATTTATCCGAACCAAAAACATCTATTAATATCCTCCTCTCTTTTGTTCGTCGTCTTCATGGTATTACAGTTGATATCTGCATCTTGTATCTTAAACACTAGGATCGAAAAATCATCACTATTCAAGTACTCCGTGTTTTTCATCATGCTCTTCCGTATTTTTGTTTATACACTCGAACTAGTTGGTTCTTCACACTAAACGATCTCGGTGGAGGGCACGAAATCCTCCAATACCACTAGGTTTGAGGTTAGAGCGAGAGAGATAGAGATTACATTCTCAAACAAGCTTGTTATTCTCTAATCAATTCACATTGTATTTTGAGGAGTTGAAAATCAATTTTCCGAGCACTTTTGAGGTGGAGAAGGCGTTGTGTAACCATGGATTTTAATGATGGCTCAAACTTAGGGATTTCGAGTACCAAGACTTTGTATAGACCTATCGATTGTCCGAACCAAAAACATCAATTAATATCCCCCCTCTCTTTTGTTCGTTGTCTTCATGGCATTACGCTTGATATCCGCATCTTGTATCTTGAACACTAGGATCGAAAAATCATCATTATTCAAGTACTCTGTGTTTTTCATCATGGTCTTCCGTATTTTTGTTTATACACTCGAACTAGTTGGATCTTCACACTAAACGGTCTCGCCGAGTGCAAAGAATCTTCCAATAACACCCGCTTGAGGTTAAACCGAGAGAGATAGAGATTAGATTCTAAAACAAGCTTGTTATTCTGTAATCAATTCATATTGTATTTTGAGGAGTTGAAAATCAAATTTCTGAGCACTTTTGAGGTGGAGAAAGCTTGTGTAACCATGGATTTTCATGATGGCACAAACCTAGGGATTTCGAATACCAAGACTCTATATAGACCTGTCCAATTGTCCGAACCAAAAACATCTATTAATATCCCCCTCTCTTTTTTTCGTCGTCTTCATGTATTATAGTTGATATCTGCATCTTGTATCTTAAATACTAGGATCGAAAAATCATCATTATTCAAGTACTTCGTGTCTTTCGTCATGCTCTTCCGTATTTTTGTTTATACACTCTGGAACTAGTTGGATCTTCACACTAAATAGTCTCGCCGAGTGCAAAGAATCATCCAATAACACCGGTTTGAGGTTAAACCGAGAGATAGAGATTAGATTCTTAAACAAACTTGTTATTCTCTAATCAATTCACATTGTACTTTGAGGAGTTGAAAATCAAATTTCCGAGCACTTTTGAGGTTGAGAAGGCGTTGTGTAACCATGGATTTTCATGATGGCTCAAACCTAGGGATTCCGAATACCAAGAGTCCGTATAGACTCGTCCAATTGTCCGAACCAAAATCTTCTATTAACGTCCCCCTCTCTTTTATTCGTCGTCTTCATGGTATTACAGTTTATATCTGCGTCTTGTATCTTAAACACTATGATCGAAAAATCGTCATTATTCTAGTACTCCGTGTTTTTCATCATGCTCTTCCGTATTTTTGTTTATACACTCTGGACCTAGTTGGATCTTCATACTAAATAGTCTCAGGGAGTGCACAGAATCCTCCAATACCACTAGGTTTGAGGTTAGAGCGAGAGAGATAGAGATTACTTTCTTAAACAAGCTTGTTATTCTCTAATCAATTCACATTGTTTTTTGAGGAGTTGAAAATCATATTTCCGAGCACTTTTGAGGTGGAGAAGGCGTTGTGTAACCATGGATTTTCATGATGGCACAAACTTAGGGATTTCGAATACCAAGACTTTGTATAGACCTATCAATTTATCCGAACCAAAAACATCTATTAATATCCTCCTCTCTTTTGTTCGTCGTCTTCATGGTATTACAGTTGATATCTGCATCTTGTATCTTAAACACTAGGATCGAAAAATCATCACTATTCAAGTACTCCATGTTTTTCATCATGCTCTTCCGTATTTTTGTTTATACACTGCGGAACTAGTTGGTTCTTCACACTAAACAGTCTCAGGGAGGGCACAGAATCCTCCAATACCACTAGGTTTGAGGTTAGAGCGAGAGAGATAGAGATTACATTCTCAAACAAGCTTGTTATTCTCTAATCAATTCACATTGTATTTTGAGGAGTTGAAAATCAATTTTCCGAGCACTTTTGAGGTGGAGAAGGCGTTGTGTAACCATGGATTTTAATGATGGCTCAAACTTAGGGATTTCGAGTACCAAGACTTTGTATAGACCTATCAGATTGTCCGAACCAAAAACATCAATTAATATCCCCCCTCTCTTTTGTTCGTTGTCTTCATGGCATTACAGTTGATATCTGCATCTTGTATCTTGAACACTAGGATCGAAAAATCATCATTATTCAAGTACTCTGTGTTTTTCATCATGGTCTTCCGTATTTTTGTTTATACACTCTGGAACTAGTTGGATCTTCACACTAAACAAATTCGCCGAGTGCAAAGAATCTTCCAATAACACCGGTTTGAGGTTAAACCGGAGAGATAGAGATTAGATTCTAAAACAAGCTTGTTATTCCGTAATCAATTCATATTGTATTTTGAGGAGTTGAAAATCAAATTTCGAGCACTTTTGAGGTGGAGAAAGCTTGTGTAACCATGGATTTTCATGATGGCACAAACCTAGGGATTCCGAATACCAAGACTCTATATAGACTCGACCAATTGTCCGAACCAAAAACATCTATTAATATCCCCCTCTCTTTTGTTCATCGTCTTCATGGTATTACAGTTTATATCTGCATCTTGTATCTTAAACACTAGGATCGAAAAATCATCATTATTCAAGTACTCCGTGTTTTTCATCATGCTCTTCCGTTTATTTTATACACTCTGGAACTAGTTGGATCTTCACACTAAACAGTCTCAGGGAGTGCACAGAATCCTCCAATACCACTAGGTTTGAGGTTAGAGCGAGAGAGATAGAGATTACATTCTTAAACAAGCTTGTTATTCTCTAATCAATTCACATTTTATTTTGAGGAGTCTAAAATCAAATTTCCGAGCACTTTTGAGGTGGAGAAGGCGTTGTGTAACCATGGATTTTCATGATGGCTCAAACCTAGTGATTTCGAATACCAAGACTTTGTATAGACCTATCCAATTGTCCGAACCAAAATCATCTATTAATATCCCCCTCTCTTTTATTCATCGTCTTCATGGTATTACAGTTGATATCTGCATCTTGTATCTTAAACACTAGGATCGAAAAATCATCACTATTCAAGTACTCCGTGTTTTTCATCATGCTGTTCCGTATTTTTGTTTATACACTCGGAACTAGTTGGTTCTTCACACTAAACGAGTCTCGGGGAGTGCACGAATCCTCCAATACCACTAGGTTTGAGGTTAGAGCGAGAGAGATAGAGATTATATTCTTAAACAAGCTTGTTATTCTCTAATCAATTCACATTGTATTTTGAGGAGTTGAAAATCAATTTTCCAAGCACTTTTGAGGTTGAGAAGGCGTTGTGTAACCATGGATTTTCATGATGGCTCAAACCTAGGGATTCCGATTACCAACACTCTATATAGACCTGTCCAATTGTCCGAACCAAAATCTTCTATTAACGTCCCCCTCTCTTTTATTCGTCGTCTTCATGGTATTATAGTTTATATCTGCGTCTTGTATCTTAAACACTAGGATCGAAAAATCATCATTATTCAAGTACTCCGTGTTTTTCATCATGCTCTTCCGTATTTTTGTTTATACACTCTGGAACTATTTGGATCTTCGCACTAAACAGTCTCAGGGAGTGCACAGAATCCTCCAATACCACTAGGTTTGAGGTTAGAGCGAGAGAGATATAGATTACATTCTTAAACAAGCTTGTTATTCTCTAATCAATTCACATTTTATTTTGAGGAGTCTAAAATCAAAATTCCGAGCACTTTTGAGGTGGAGAAGGCGTTGTGTAACCATGGATTTTCATGATGGCTCAAACCTAGTGATTTCGAATACCAAGACTTTGTATAGAGCTATCCAATTGTCCGAACCAAAATCATCTATTAATATCCCCCTCTCTTTTATTCGTCGTCTTCATGGTATTACAGTTGATATCTGCATCTTGTATCTTAAACACTAGGATCGAAAAATCATCACTATTCAAGTACTCCGTGTTTTTCATCATGCTGTTCCGTATTTTTGTTTATACACTCTGGAACTAGTTGGTTCTTCACACTAAACAGTCTCAGGGAGTGCACAGAATCCTCCAATACCACTAGGTTTGAGATTAGAGCGAGAGAGATAGAGATTATATTCTTAAACAAACTTGTTATTCTCTAATAAATTCACATTGTATTTTGAGGAGTTGAAAATCAATTTTCCGAGCACTTTTGAGGTGGAGAAGGCGTTGTGTAACCGTGGATTTTCATGATGGCTCAAACCTAGTGATTTCGAATACCAAGACTTTGTATAGAGCTATCCAATTGTCCGAACCAAAATCATCTATTAATATCCCCCTCTCTTTTATTCGTCGTCTTCATGGTATTACAGTTGATATCTGCATCTTGTATCTTAAACACTAGGATCGAAAAATCATCACTATTCAAGTACACTGTGTTTTTCATCATGCTCTTCCGTATTTTTGTTTATACACTCTGGAACTATTTGGATCTTCGCACTAAACAGTCTCAGCGTGTGCAAAGAATCGTCCAATAACACCAGTTTGAGGTTAAACCAGAGAGATAGAGATTAGATTCTTCAACAAGCTTGTTATTCTGTAATCAATTTATATTGTATTTTGAGGAGTTGAAAATCAAATTTCTGAGCACTTTTGAGGTGGAGAAGGAGTTGTGTAACCATGGATTTTCATGATGGCACAAACCTAGGGATTCCGAATACCAAGACTCTATATAGACCTGACCAATTTTCCGAACCAAAAACATCTATTAATATCCCCCTCTCTTTTGTTCATCGTCTTCATGGTATTACAGTTTATATCTGCATCTTGTATCTTAAACACTAGGATCGAAAAATCATCATTATTCAAGTACTCCGTGTTTTTCATCATGCTCTTCCGTTTATTTTATACACTGGAACTAGTTGGATCTTCACACTAAACAGGTCTTAGGGAGTACACGAAATCCTCCAATACCACTAGGTTTGAGGTTAGAGCGAGAGAGATAGAGATTACATTCTTAAACAAGCTTGTTATTCTCTAATCAATTCACATTTTATTTTGAGGAGTCTAAAATCAAATTTCCGAGCACTTTTGAGGTGGAGAAGGCGTTGTGTAACCATGGATTTTCATGATGGCTCAAACCTAGTGATTTCGAATACCAAGACTTTGTATAGACCTATCCAATTGTCCGAACCAAAATCATCTATTAATATCCCCCTCTCTTTTGTTTGTCGTCTTCATGGTATTACAGTTGATATCTGCATCTTGTATCTTAAACACTAGGATCGAAAAATCATCACTATTCAAGTACTCCGTGTTTTTCATCATGCTCTTCCGTATTTTTGTTTATACACTCTGGAACTAATTGGTTCTTCACACTAAACAGTCTCAGGGAGTGCACAGAATCCTCCAATACCACTAGGTTTGAGGTTAGAGCGAGAGAGATAGAGATTATATTCTTAAACAAGCTTGTTATTCTCTAATCAATTCACATTGTATTTTGAGGAGTTGAAAATCAATTTTCCAAGCACTTTTGAGGTTGAGAAGGCGTTGTGTAACCATGGATTTTCATGATGGCTCAAACCTAGGGATTCCGATTACCAACACTGCGTATAGACTCGTCCAATTGTCCGAACCAAAATCTTCTATTAACGTCCCCCTCTCTTTTATTCGTCGTCTTCATGGTATTATAGTTTATATCTGCGTCTTGTATCTTAAACACTAGGATCGAAAAATCATCATTATTCAAGTACTCCGTGTTTTTCATCATGCTCTTCCGTTTATTTTATACACTCTGGAACTAGTTGGATCTTCACACTAAACAGTCTTAGGGAGTACACAGAATCCTCCAATACCACTAGGTTTGAGGTTAGAGCGAGAGAGATAGAGATTACATTCTTAAACAAGCTTGTTATTCTCTAATCAATTCACATTTTATTTTGAGGAGTCTAAAATCAAATTTCCGAGCACTTTTGAGGTGGAGAAGGCGTTGTGTAACCATGGATTTTCATGATGGCTCAAACCTAGTGATTTCGAATACCAAGACTTTGTATAGACCTATCCAATTGTCCGAACCAAAATCATCTATTAATATCCCCCTCTCTTTTATTCGTCGTCTTCATGGTATTACAGTTGATATCTGCATCTTGTATCTTAAACACTAAGATCGAAAAATCATCACTATTCAAGTACTCCGTGTTTTTCATCATGCTCTTCCGTATTTTTGTTTATACACTCTGGAACTAGTTGGTTCTTCACACTAAACAGTCTCAGGGAGTGCACAGAATCCTCCAATACCACTAGGTTTGAGGTTAGAGCGAGAGAGATAGAGATTATATTCTTAAACAAGCTTGTTATTCTCTAATCAATTCACATTGTATTTTGAGGAGTTGAAAATCAATTTTCCAAGCACTTTTGAGGTTGAGAAGGCGTTGTGTAACCATGGATTTTCATGATGGCTCAAACCTAGGGATTCCGATTACCAACACTCTGTATAGACTCGTCCAATTGTCCGAACCAAAATCTTCTATTAACGTCCCCCTCTCTTTTATTCGTCGTCTTCATGGTATTATAGTTTATATCTGCGTCTTGTATCTTAAACACTAGGATCGAAAAATCATCATTATTCAAGTACTCCGTGTTTTTCATCATGCTCTTCCGTATTTTTGTTTATACACTCTGGAACTAGTTGGTTCTTCACACTAAACGATCTAAGGGAGTGCACGAAATCCTCCAATACCACTAGGTTTGAGGTTAGAGCGAGAGAGATAGAGATTACATTCTTAAACAAGCTTGTTATTCTCTAATCAATTCACATTGTATTTTGAGGAGTTGAAAATCAATTTTCCGAGCACTTTTGAGGTGGAGAAGGCGTTGTGTAACCATGGATTTTAATGATGACTCAAACTTAGGGATTTCGAATACCAAGACTTTGTATAGACCTATCAGATTGTCCGAACCAAAAACATCTATTAATATCCCCCTCTCTTTTATTCGTCGTCTTCATGGTATTACAGTTGATATCTGCATCTTGTATCTTGAACACTAGGATCGAAAAATCATCATTATTCAAGTACTCCGTGTTTTTCATCATGGTCTTCCGTATTTTTGTTTATACACTCTGGAACTAATTGGACCTTCACACTAAACAGTCTCAGCGAGTGCAAAGAATCTTCGAATAACACCAGTTTGAGGTTAAACCAGAGAGATAGAGATTAGATTCTAAAACAAGCTTGTTATTCTGTAATCAATTCATATTGTATTTTGAGGAGTTGAAAATGAAATTTCTGAGCACTTTTGAGGTAGAGAAAGCTTGTGTAACCATGGATTTTCATGATGGCACAAACCTAGGGATTCCGAATACCAAGACTCTATATAGACCTGACCAATTGTCCGAACCAGAAACATCTATTAATATCCCCCCTCTCTTTTGTTCGTCGTCTTCATGGTATTACAATTTATATCTGCATCTTGTATCTTAAACACTAGGATCGAAAAATCATCATTATTCAAGTACTCTGTGTTTTTCATCATGCTCATCCATATTTTTGTTTATACACTCTAGAACTAGTTGGATCTTCACACTAAACAGTCTCAGGGAGTACACAGAATCCTCCAATACCACTAGGTTTGAGGTTAGAGCGAGAGAGATAGAGATTACATTCTTAAACAAGCTTGTTATTCTCTAATCAATTCACATTTTATTTTGAGGAGTCTAAAATCAAATTTCCAAGCACTTTTGAGGTGGAGAAGGCGTTGTGTAACCATGGATTTTCATGATGGCTCAAATCTAGGGATTTCGAATACCAAGACTTTGTATAGATCTATCCAATTGTCCGAACCAAAATCATCTATTAATATCCCCCTCTCTTTTGTTCGTCGTCTTCATGGTATTAAAGTTGATATCAGCATCTTGTATCTTGAACACTAGGATCGAAAAATCATCATTATTCAAGTACTCTGTGTTTTTCATCATGCTCTTCCGTATTTTTGTTTATACACTCTGGAACTATTTGGATCTTCGCACTAAACAGTCTCAGCGAGTGCAAAGAATCGTCCAATAACACACGTTTGAGGTTAAACCAGAGAGATAGAGATTAGATTCTTAAACAAGCTTGTTATTCTGTAATCAATTCATATTGTATTTTGAGGAGTTGAAAATCAAATTTCTGAGCACTTTTGAGGTGGAGAAGGAGTTGTGTAACCATGGATTTTTCATGATGGCACAAACCTAGGGATTCCGAATACCAAGACTCTATATAGACCTGACCAATTGTCCGAACCAAAAACATCTATTAATATCCCCCTCTCTTTTGTTCGTCGTCTTCATGGTATTACAGTTTATATCTGCATCTTGTATCTTAAACACTAGGATCGAAAAATCATCATTATTCAAGTACTCCGTGTTTTTCATCATGCTCTTCCGTATTTTTGTTTATACACTCGGAACTAGTTGGATCTTCACACTAAACGGTCTCGGGGAGTACACGAAATCCTCCAATACCACTAGGTTTGAGGTTAGAGCGAGAGAGATAGAGATTACATTCTTAAACAAGCTTGTTATTCTCTAATCAATTCACATTTTATTTTGAGGAGTCTAAAATCAAATTTCCGAGCACTTTTGAGGTGGAGAAGGCGTTGTGTAACCATGGATTTTCATGATGGCTCAAACCTAGTGATTTCGAATACCAAGACTTTGTATAGACCTATCCAATTGTCCGAACCAAAATCATCTATTAATATCCCCCTCTCTTTTGTTCGTCGTCTTCATGGTATTACAGTTGATATCAGCATCTTGTATCTTGAACACTAGGATCGAAAAATCATCATTATTCAAGTACTATGTGTTTTTCATCATGCTCTTCCGTATTTTTGTTTATACACTCTGGAACTATTTGGATCTTCGCACTAAACAGTCTCAGCGAGTGCAAAGAATCATCCAATAACACACGTTTGAGGTTAAACCAGAGAGATAGAGATTAGATTCTTAAACAAGCTTGTTATTCTGTAATCAATTCATATTGTATTTTGAGGAGTTGAAAATCAAATTTCTGAGCACTTTTGAGGTGGAGAAGGAGTTGTGTAACCATGGATTTTTCATGATGGCACAAACCTAGGGATTCCGAATACCAAGACTCTATATAGACCTGACCAATTGTCCGAACCAAAAACATCTATTAATATCCCCCTCTCTTTTGTTCGTCGTCTTCATGGTATTACAGTTTATATCTGCATCTTGTATCTTAAACACTAGGATCGAAAAATCATCATTATTCAAGTACTCCGTGTTTTTCATCATGCTCTTCCGTATTTTTGTTTATACACTCTGGAACTAGTTGGATCTTCACACTAAACAGTCTCAGGGAGTACACAGAATCCTCCAATACCACTAGGTTTGAGGTTAGAGCGAGAGAGATAGAGATTACATTCTTAAACAAGCTTGTTATTCTCTAATCAATTCACATTTTATTTTGAGGAGTCTAAAATCAAATTTCCGAGCACTTTTGAGGTGGAGAAGGCGTTGTGTAACCATGGATTTTCATGATGGCTCAAACCTAGTGATTTCGAATACCAAGACTTTGTATAGACCTATCCAATTGTCCGAACCAAAATCATCTATTAATATCCCCCTCTCTTTTGTTTGTCGTCTTCATGGTATTACAAATTGATATCGGCATCTTGTATCTTGAACACTAGGGTCGAAAAATCATCATTATTCAAGTACTCTGTGTTTTTCATCATGCTCTTCCATATTTTTGTTTATACACTCGGAACTATTTGGATCTTCGCACTAAACAGTCTCAGCGAGTGCAAAGAATCGTCCCATAACACCAGTTTGAGGTTAAACCATAGAGATAGAGATTAGATTCTTAAACAAGCTTGTTATTCTGTAATCAATTCCTATTGAATTTTGAGGAGTTGAAAATCAAATTTCTGAGCACTTTTGAGGTGGAGAAGGAGTTGTGTAACCATGGATTTTCATGATGGCACAAACCTAGGTATTCCGAATACCAAGACTCTATATAGACCTGACCAATTGTCCGAACCAAAAACATCTATTAATATCCCCCTCTCTTTTGTTCGTCGTCTTCATGGTATTACAGTTTATATCTGCATCTTTTATCTTAAACACTAGGATCGAAAAATCATCATTATTCAAGTACTCCGTGTTTTTCATCATGCTCTTCCGTATTTTTGTTTATACACTCTGGAACTAGTTGGATCTTCACACTAAACAGTCTCAGGGAGTACAAAGAATCCTCTAATACCACTAGGTTTGAGGTTAGAGCGAGAGAGATAGAGATTACATTCTTAAACAAGCTTGTTATTCTCTCATCAATTCACATTTTATTTTGAGGAGTCTAAAATCAAATTTCCGAGCACTTTTGAGGTGGAGAAGGCGTTGTGTAACCATGGATTTTCATGATGGCTCAAACCTAGTGATTTCGAATACCAAGACTTTGTATAGACCTATCCAATTGTCCGAACCAAAATCATCTATTAATATCCCCCTCTCTTTTATTCGTCGTCTTCATGGTATTACGCTTGATATCAGCATCTTGTATCTTGAACACTAGGATCGAAAAATCATCATTACTCAAGTACTCCGTGTTTTTCATCATGCTCTTCCGTATTTTTGTTTATACACTCTGGAACTAGTTGGATCTTCACACTAAACAGTCTCAGGGAGTACACAGAATCGTCCAATACCACTAGGTTTGAGGTTAGAGCGAGAGAGATAGAGATTACATTCTTAAACAAGCTTGTTATTCTCTAATCAATTCACATTTTATTTTGAGGAGTCTAAAATCAAATTTCCGAGCACTTTTGAGGTGGAGAAGGCGTTGTGTAACCATGGATTTTCATGATGGCTCAAACCTAGTGATTTCGAATACCAAGACTTTGTATAGACCTATCCAATTGTCCGAACCATAATCATCTATTAATATCCCCCTCTCTTTTGTTTGTCGTCTTCATGGTATTACAGTTGATATCAGCATCTTGTATCTTGAACACTAGGGTCGAAAAATCATCATTATTCAAGTACTCTGTGTTTTTCATCATGCTCTTCCATATTTTTGTTTATACACTTTGGAACTAGTTGGATCTTCACACTAAACAGTCTCAGGGAGTACACATAATCCTCCAATACCACTAGGTTTGAGGTTAGAGCGAGAGAGATAGAGATTACATTCTTAAACAAGCTTGTTATTCTCTAATCAATTCACATTTTATTTTGAGGAGTCTAAAATCAAATTTCCGAGCACTTTTGAGGTGGAGAAGGCGTTGTGTAACCATGGATTTTCATGATGGCTCAAACCTAGTGATTTCGAATACCAAGACTTTGTATAGACCTATCCAATTGTCCGAACCAAAATCATCTATTAATATCCCCCTCTCTTTTGTTTGTCGTCTTCATGGTATTACAGTTGATATCAGCATCTTGTATCTTGAACACTAGGGTCGAAAAATCATCATTATTCAAGTACTCTGTGTTTTTCATCATGCTCTTCCATATTTTTGTTTATACACTCTGGAACTATTTGGATCTTCGCACTAAACAGTCTCAGCGAGTGCAAAGAATCGTCCAATAACACCAGTTTGAGGTTAAACCATAGAGATAGAGATTAGATTCTTAAACCAGCTTGTTATTCTGTAATCAATTCATATTGAATTTTGAGGAGTTGAAAATCAAATTTCTGAGCACTTTTGAGGTGGAGAAGGAGTTGTGTAACCATGGATTTTCATGATGGCACAAACCTAGGGATTCCGAATACCAAGACTCTATATAGACCTGACCAATTGTCCGAACCAAAAACATCTATTAATATCCCCCTCTCTTTTGTTCGTCGTCTTCATGGTATTACGGTTTATATCCGCATCTTGTATCTTAAACACTAGGATCGAAAAATCATCATTATTCAAGTACTCCGTGTTTTTCATCATGCTCTTCCGTATTTTTGTTTATACACTCTGGAACTAGTTGGATCTTCACACTAAACAGTCTCAGGGAGTACACAGAATCCTCCAATACCACTAGGTTTGAGGTTAGAGCGAGAGAGATAGAGATTACATTCTTAAACAAGCTTGTTATTCGCTAATCAATTCACATTTTATTTTGAGGAGTCTAAAATCAAATTTCCTAGCACTTTTGAGGTGGAGAAGGCGTTGTGTAACCATGGATTTTCATGATGGCTCAAACCTAGTGATTTCGAATACCAAGACTTTGTATAGACCTATCCAATTGTCCGAACCAAAATCATCTATTAATATCCCCCTCTCTTTTGTTTGTCGTCTTCATGGTATTACAGTTGATATCGCATCTTGTATCTTGAACACTAGGGTCGAAAAATCATCATTATTCAAGTACTCTGTGTTTTTCATCATGCTCTTCCATATTTTTGTTTATACACTCCGGAACTATTTTGATCTTCGCACTAAACAGAGTCTCGGCGAGTGCAAAGAATCGTCCAATAACACCGCTTGAGGTTAAACCATAGAGATAGAGATTAGATTCTTAAACAAGCTTGTTATTCCGTAATCAATTCATTTTGAATTTTGAGGAGTTGAAAATCAAATTTCTGAGCACTTTTGAGGTGGAGAAGGAGTTGTGTAACCATGGATTTTCATGATGCCACAAACCTAGGGATTCCGAATACCAAGACTCTATATAGACCTGACCAATTGTCCGAACCAAAAACATCTATTAATATCCCCCTCTCTTTTGTTCGTCGTCTTCATGGTATTACGGTTATATCCGCATCTTTTATCTTAAACACTAGGATCGAAAAATCATCATTATTCAAGTACTCGTGTTTTTCATCATGCTCTTCCGTATTTTTGATTATACTCTGGAACTAGTTGGATCTTCACACTAAACAGTCTCAGGGAGTACAAAGAATCCTCTAATACCACTAGGTTTGAGGTTAGAGCGAGAGAGATAGAGATTACATTCTTAAACAAGCTTGTTATTCTCTAATCAATTCACATTTTATTTTGAGGAGTCTAAAATCAAATTTCCGAGCACTTTTGAGGTGGAGAAGGCGTTGTGTAACCATGGATTTTCATGATGGCTCAAACCTAGTGATTTCGAATACCAAGACTTTGTATAGACCTATCCAATTGTCCGAACCAAAATCATCTATTAATATCCCCCTCTCTTTTATTCGTCGTCTTCATGGTATTACGGTTGATATCAGCATCTTGTATCTTGAACACTAGGATCGAAAAATCATCATTATTCAAGTACTCCGTGTTTTTCATCATGCTCTTCCGTATTTTTGTTTATACACTCTGGAACTAGTTGGATCTTCACACTAAACAGTCTCAGGGAGTACACAGAATCCTCCAATACCACTAGGTTTGAGGTTAGAGCGAGAGAGATAGAGATTACATTCTTAAACAAGCTTGTTATTCTCTAATCAATTCACATTTTATTTTGAGGAGTCTAAAATCAAATTTCAGAGCACTTTTGAGGTGGAGAAGGCTTTGTGTAACCATGGATTTTCATGATGGCTCAAACCTAGGGATTTCGAATACCAAGACTTTGTATAGACCTATCCAATTGTCCGAACCAAAATCATCTATTAATATCCCCCTCTCTTTTGTTCGTCGTCTTCATGGTATTACGATTGATATCGGCATCTTGTATCTTGAACACTAGGATCGAAAAATCATCATTATTCAAGTACTCGTGTTTTTTATCATGCTCTTCCGTATTTTTGTTTATACACTCTGGAACTATTTTGATCTTCGCACTAAACAGTCTCAGCGAGTGCAAAGAATCGTCCAATAACACCAGTTTGAGGTTAAACCATAGAGATAGAGATTAGATTCTTAAACAAGCTTGTTATTCTGTAATCAATTCATTTTGAATTTTGAGGAGTTGAAAATCAAATTTCTGAGCACTTTTGAGGTGGAGAAGGAGTTGTGTAACCATGGATTTTCATGATGCCACAAACCTAGGGATTCCGAATACCAAGACTCTATATAGACCTGACCAATTGTCCGAACCAAAAACATCTATTAATATCCCCCTCTCTTTTGTTCGTCGTCTTCATGGTATTACAGTTTATATCTGCATCTTTTATCTTAAACACTAGGATCGAAAAATCATCATTATTCAAGTACTCTGTGTTTTTCATCATGCTCTTCCGTATTTTTGATTATACACTCTGGAACTAGTTGGATCTTCACACTAAACAGTCTCAGGGAGTACAAAGAATCCTCTAATACCACTAGGTTTGAGGTTAGAGCGAGAGAGATAGAGATTACATTCTTAAACAAGCTTGTTATTCTCTAATCAATTCACATTTTATTTTGAGGAGTCTAAAATCAAATTTCCGAGCACTTTTGAGGTGGAGAAGGCGTTGTGTAACCATGGATTTTCATGATGGCTCAAACCTAGTGATTTCGAATACCAAGACTTTGTATAGACCTATCCAATTGTCCGAACCAAAATCATCTATTAATATCCCCCTCTCTTTTATTCGTCGTCTTCATGGTATTACAGTTGATATCAGCATCTTGTATCTTGAACACTAGGATCGAAAAATCATCATTATTCAAGTACTCCGTGTTTTTCATCATGCTCTTCCGTATTTTTGTTTATACACTGCGGAACTAGTTGGATCTTCACACTAAACAGTCTCGGGGAGTACACGAAATCCTCCAATACCACTAGGTTTGAGGTTAGAGCGAGAGAGATAGAGATTACATTCTTAAACAAGCTTGTTATTCTCTAATCAATTCACATTTTATTTTGAGGAGTCTAAAATCAAATTTCGCAGCACTTTTGAGGTGGAGAAGGCTTTGTGTAACCATGGATTTTCATGATGGCTCAAACCTAGGGATTTCGAATACCAAGACTTTGTATAGACCTATCCAATTGTCCGAACCAAAATCATCTATTAATATCCCCCTCTCTTTTGTTCGTCGTCTTCATGGTATTACGATTGATATCAGCATCTTGTATCTTGAACACTAGGATCGAAAAATCATCATTATTCAAGTACTCTGTGTTTTTTATCATGCTCTTCCGTATTTTTGTTTATACACTCTGGAACTATTTGGATCTTCGCACTAAACAGTCTCAGCGAGTGCAAAGAATCGTCCAATAACACACGTTTGAGGTTAAACTAGAGATATAGAGATTAGATTCTTAAACAAGCTTGTTATTCTGTAATCAATTCATATTGTATTTTGACGAGTTGAAAATCAAATTTCTGAGCACTTTTGAGGTAGAGAAGGAGTTGTGTAACCATGGATTTTTCATGATGGCACAAACCTAGGGATTCCGAATACCAAGACTCTATATAGACCTGACCAATTGTCCGAACAAAAAACATCTATTAATATCCCCCTCTCTTTTGTTCGTCGTCTTCATGGTATTACAGTTTATATCTGCATCTTGTATCTTAAACACTAGGATCGAAAAATCATCATTATTCAAGTACTCCGTGTTTTTCATCATGCTCTTCCGTATTTTTGTTTATACACTCTGGAACTAGTTGGATCTTCACACTAAACAGTCTCAGGGAGTACATAGAATTCTCCAATACCACTAGGTTTGAGGTTAGAGCGAGAGAGATAGAGATTACATTCTTAAACAAGCTTGTTATTCTCTAATCAATTCACATTTTATTTTGAGGAGCCTAAAATCAAATTTCCGAGCACTTTTGAGGTGGAGAAGGCGTTGTGTAACCATGGATTTTCATGATGGCTCAAACCTAGTGATTTCGAATACCAAGACTTTGTATAGACCTATCCAATTGTCCGAACCAAAATCATCTATTATTATCCCCCTCTCTTTTGTTCGTCGTCTTCATGGTATTACAGTTTATATCTGCATCTTGTATCTTAAACACTAGGATCGAAAAATCATCATTATTCAAGTACTCCGTGTTTTTCATCATGCTCTTCCGTATTTTTGTTTATACACTGAACTAGTTGGATCTTCACACTAAACAAGGTCTCGGGGAGTCACAGAATCGTCCAATACCACTAGGTTTGAGGTTAGAGCGAGAGAGATAGAGATTACATTCTTAAACAAGCTTGTTATTCTCTAATCAATTCACATTTTATTTTGAGGAGTCTAAAATAAAATTTCCGAGCACTTTTGAGGTGGAGAAGGCGTTGTGTAACCATGGATTTTCATGATGGCTCAAACCTAGTGATTTCGAATACCAAGACTTGGTATAGACATATCCAATTGTCCGAACCAAAATCATCTATTAATATCCCCCTCTCTTTTATTCGTCGCCTTCATGGTATTACAGTTGATATCGGCATCTTGTATCTTGAACACTTGGATCGAAAAATCATCATTATTCAAGTACTCTGTGTTTTTCACCATGCTCTTCCGTATTTTTGTTTATACACTCTGGAACTATTTGGATCTTCGCACTAAACAGTCTCAGCGAGTGCAAAGAATCGTCCAATAACACCAGTTTGAGGTTAAACCAGAGAGATATAGATTAGATTCTGAAATAAGCTTGTTATTCTGTAATCAATTCATATTGTGTTTTGAGGAGTTGAAAATCAAATTTCTGAGCACTTTTTAGGTGGAGAAGGAGTTGTGTAACCATGGATTTTCATGATGGCACAAACCTAGGGATTCCGAATACAAAGACTCTATATAGACCTGACCAATTGTCCGAACGAAAAACATCTATTAATATCCCCCTCTCTTTTGTTCGTCGTCTTCATGGTATTACGGTTATATCTGCATCTTGTATCATAAACACTAGGATCGAAAAATCATCATTATTCAAGTACTCCGTGTTTTTCATCATGCTCTTCCGTATTTTTGTTTATACACTCTGGAACTAGTTGGATCTTCACACTAAACAGAATCAAGGAGTACATAGAATCCTCCAATACCACTAGGTTTGAGGTTAGAGCGAGAGAGATATAGATTACATTCTTAAACAAGCTTGTTATTCTCTAATCAATTCACATTTTATTTTGAGGAGTCTAAAATCAAATTTCCGAGCACTTTTGAGGTGGAGAAGGCGTTGTGTAACCATTGATTTTCATGATGGCTCAAACCTAGGGATTTCGAATACCAAGACTTTGTATAGACCTATCCAATTGTCCGAACCAAAATCATCTATTAATATCCCCCTCTCTTTTGTTCGTCGTCTTCATGGTATTACAGTTGATATCAGCATCTTGTATCTTGAACACTAGGATCGAAAAATCATCATTATTCAAGTACTCTATGTTTTTCATCATGCTCTTCTCGTATTTTTGTTTATACACTCTGGAACTATTTGGATCTTCACACTAAACAGTCTCAGCGAGTGCAAAGAATCGTCCAATAACACCAGTTTGAGGTTAAACCAGAGAGATAGAGATTAGATTCTTAAACAAGCTTGTTATTCTGTAATCAATTCATATTGTATTTTGAGGAGTTGAAAATCACATTTCTGAGCACTTTTGAGGTGGAGAAGGAGTTGTGTAACCATGGATTTTCATGATGGCACAAACCTAGGGATTCCGAATACCAAAACTCTATATAGACTCGACCAATTGTCCGAACCAAAAACATCTATTAATATCCCCCTCTCTTTTGTTCGTCGTCTTCATGGTATTACAGTTTATATCTGTATCTTGTATCTTAAACACTAGGATCGAAAAATCATCATTATTCAAGTACTCCGTGTTTTTCATCATGCTCTTCCGTATTTTTGTTTATACACTCTGAACTAGTTGGATCTTCACACTAAACAGTCTCGGGAGTACACGAATCGTCCAATACCACTAGGTTTGAGGTTAGAGCGAGAGAGATATAGATTACATTCTTAAACAAGCTTGTTATTCTCTAATCAATTCACATTTTATTTTGAGGAGTCTAAAATCAAATTTTCGAGCACTTTTGAGGTGGAGAAGGCGTTGTGTAACCATGGATTTTCATGATGGCTCAAACCTAGGGATTTCGAATACCAAGACTTTGTATAGACCTATCCAATTGTCCGAACCAAAATCATCTATTAATATCCCCCTCTCTTTTGTTCGTCGTCTTCATGGTATTACAATTGATATCGGCATCTTGTATCTTGAACACTAGGATCGAAAAATCATCATTATTCAAGTACTCGTGTTTTTCATCATGCTCTTCCGTATTTTTGTTTATACACTGGAACTATTTGGATCTTCACACTAAACGGTCTCGGCGAGTGCAAAGAATCGTCCAATAACACCGGTTTGAGGTTAAACCAGAGAGATAGAGATTAGATTCTTAAACAAGCTTGTTATTCCGTAATCAATTCATATTGTATTTTGAGGAGTTGAAAATCAAATTTCGAGCACTTTTGAGGTGGAGAAGGAGTTGTGTAACCATGGATTTTCATGATGGCACAAACCTAGGGATTCCGAATACCAAAACTCTATATAGACACGACCAATTGTCCGAACCAAAAACATCTATTAATATCCCCCTCTCTTTTGTTCGTCGTCTTCATGGTATTACGGTTTATATCCGCATCTTGTATCTTAAACACTAGGATCGAAAAATCATCATTATTCAAGTACTCCGTGTTTTTCATCATGCTCTTCCGTATTTTTGTTTATACACTCCGGAACTAGTTGGATCGTCACACTAAACGGATCTCGGGAGTACATAGAATCGTCCAATACCACTAGGATTGAGGTTAGAGCGAGAGAGATAGAGATTACATTCTTAAACAAGCTTGTTATTCTCTAATCAATTCACATTTTATTTTGAGGAGTCTAAAATCAAATTTCCGAGCACTTTTGAGGTGGAGAAGGCGTTGTGTAACCATGGATTTTCATGATGGCTCAAACCTAGTGATTTCGAATACCAAGACTTTGTATAGACCTATCCAATTGTCCGAACCAAAATCATCTATTAATATCCCCCTCTCTTTTATTCGTCGTCTTCATGGTATTACAGTTGATATCAGCATCTTGTATCTTGAACACTAGGATCGAAAAATCATCATAATTCAAGTACTCTATGTTTTTCATCATGCTCTTCTGTATTTTTGTTTATACACTGGAACTATTTGGATCTTCACACTAAACGGTCTCGGCGAGTGCAAAGAATCGTCCAATAACACCGAGTTTGAGGTTAAACCGGAGAGATAGAGATTAGATTCTTAAACAAGCTTGTTATTTGTAATCAATTCATATTGTATTTTGAGGAGTTGAAAATCAAATTTCTGAGCACTTTTGAGGTGGAGAAGGAGTTGTGTAACCATGGATTTTCATGATGGCACAAACCTAGGGATTCCGAATACCAAAACTCTATATAGACCTGACCAATTGTCCAAACCAAAAACATCTATTAATATCCCCCTCTCTTTTGTTCGTCGTCTTCATGGTATTACAGTTTATATCTTTATCTTGTATCTTAAACACTAGGATCGAAAAATCATCATTATTCAAGTACTCCGTGTTTTTCATCATGCTCTTCCGTATTTTTGTTTATACACTCTGGAACTAGTTGGATCGTCACACTAAACGATCTCGGGGGAGTACACAGAATCGTCCAATACCACTAGGTTTGAGGTTAGAGCGAGAGAGATATAGATTACATTCTTAAACAAGCTTGTTATTCTCTAATCAATTCACATTTTATTTTGAGGAGTCTAAAATCAAATTTTCGAGCACTTTTGAGGTGGAGAAGGCGTTGTGTAACCATGGATTTTCATGATGGCTCAAACCTAGGGATTTCGAATACCAAGACTTTGTATAGACCTATCCAATTGTCCGAACCAAAATCATCTATTAATATCCCCCTCTCTTTTGTTCGTCGTCTTCATGGTATTACACTTGATATCGGCATCTTGTATCTTGAACACTAGGATCGAAAAATCATCATTATTCAAGTACTCTGTTTTTCATCATGCTCTTCTGTATTTTTGTTTATACACTGGAACTATTTGGATCTTCACACTAAACGGTCTCGGCGAGTGCAAAGAATCGTCCAATAACACCGGTTTTGAGGTTAAACCGAGAGAGATAGAGATTAGATTCTTAAACAAGCTTGTTATTCGTAATCAATTCATATTGTATTTTGAGGAGTTGAAAATCAAATTTCTGAGCACTTTTGAGGTGGAGAAGGAGTTGTGTAACAATGGATTTTCATGATGGCACAAACCTAGGGATACCGAATACCAAAACTCTATATAGACCTGACCAATTGTCCGAACCAAAAACATCTATTAATATCCCCCTCTCTTTTGTTCGTCGTCTTCATGGTATTACAGTTTATATCCGCATCTTGTATCTTAAACACTAGGATCGAAAAATCATCATTATTCAAGTACTCCGTGTTTTTCATCATGCTCTTCCGTATTTTTGTTTATACACTCGGAACTAGTTGGATCTTCACACTAAACGGTCTCGGGGAGTACACGGAATCGTCCAATACCACTAGGTTTGAGGTTAGAGCGAGAGAGATATAGATTACATTCTTAAACAAGCTTGTTATTCTCTAATCAATTCACATTTTATTTTGAGGAGTCTAAAATCAAATTTCCGAGCACTTTTGAGGTGGAGAAGGCGTTGTGTAACCATGGATTTTCATGATGGCTCAAACCTAGGGATTTCGAATACCAAGACTTTGTATAGACCTATCCAATTGTCCGAACCAAAATCATCTATTAATATCCCCCTCTCTTTTGTTCGTCGTCTTCATGGTATTACGGTTGATATCGGCATCTTGTATCTTGAACACTAGGATCGAAAAATCATCATTATTCAAGTACTCGTGTTTTTCATCATGCTCTTCTCGTATTTTTGTTTATACACTGCGGAACTATTTGGATCTTCACACTAAACGGTCTCGGCGAGTGCAAAGAATCGTCCAATAACACCGGTTTGAGGTTAAACCGGAGAGATAGAGATTAGATTCTTAAACAAGCTTGTTATACGTAATCAATTCATATTGTATTTTGAGGAGTTGAAAATCAAATTTCTCGAGCACTTTTGAGGTGGAGAAGGAGTTGTGTAACCATGGATTTTCATGATGGCACAAACCTAGGGATTCCGAATACCAAAACTCTATATAGACCTGACCAATTGTCCGAACCAAAAACATCTATTAATATCCCCCTCTCTTTTGTTCGTCGTCTTCATGGTATTACGGTTTATATCCGCATCTTGTATCTTAAACACTAGGATCGAAAAATCATCATTATTCAAGTACTCCGTGTTTTTCATCATGCTCTTCCGTATTTTTGTTTATACACTCTGGAACTAGTTGGATCGTCACACTAAACAGTCTCAGGGAGTACATAGAATCGTCCAATACCACTAGGATTGAGGTTAGAGCGAGAGAGATAGAGATTACATTCTTAAACAAGCTTGTTATTCTCTAATCAATTCACATTTTATTTTGAGGAGTCTAAAATCAAATTTCCGAGCACTTTTGAGGTGGAGAAGGCGTTGTGTAACCATGGATTTTCGTGATGGCTCAAACCTAGTGATTTCGAATACCAAGACTTTGTATAGACCTATCCAATTGTCCGAACCAAAATCATCTATTAATATCCCCCTCTCTTTTGTTCGTCGTCTTCATGGTATTACAGTTGATATCAGCATCTTGTATCTTGAACACTAGGATCGAAAAATCATCATTATTCAAGTACTCTATGTTTTTCATCATGCTCTTCTGTATTTTTGTTTATACACTCTGGAACTATTTGGATCTTCACACTAAACAGTCTCAGCGAGTGCAAAGAATCGTCCAATAACACCAGTTTGAGGTTAAACCAGAGAGATAGAGATTAGATTCTTAAACAAGCTTGTTATTCCGTAATCAATTCATATTGTATTTTGAGGAGTTGAAAATCAAATTTCGAGCACTTTTGAGGTGGAGAAGGAGTTGTGTAACCATGGATTTTCATGATGGCACAAACCTAGGGATTCCGAATACCAAAACTCTATATAGACCTGACCAATTGTCCAAACCAAAAACATCTATTAATATCCCCCTCTCTTTTGTTCGTCGTCTTCATGGTATTACAGTTTATATCTGCATCTTGTATCTTAAACACTAGGATCGAAAAATCATCATTATTCAAGTACTCCGTGTTTTTCATCATGCTCTTCCGTATTTTTGTTTATACACTGCGAACTAGTTGGATCTTCACACTAAACGGTCTCAGGGAGTACACAGAATCGTCCAATACCACTAGGTTTGAGGTTAGAGCGAGAGAGATATAGATTACATTCTTAAACAAGCTTGTTATTCTCTAATCAATTCACATTTTATTTTGAGGAGTCTAAAATCAAATTTTCGAGCACTTTTGAGGTGGAGAAGGCGTTGTGTAACCATGGATTTTCATGATGGCTCAAACCTAGGGATTTCGAATACCAAGACTTTGTATAGACCTATCCAATTGTCCGAACCAAAATCATCTATTAATATCCCCCTCTCTTTTGTTCGTCGTCTTCATGGTATTACGGTTGATATCGGCATCTTGTATCTTTAACACTAGGATCGAAAAATCATCATTATTCAAGTACTCGTGTTTTTCATCATGCTCTTCCGTATTTTTGTTTATACACTCGGAACTATTTGGATCTTCACACTAAACAGTCTCAGCGAGTGCAAAGAATCGTCCAATAACACCAGTTTGAGGTTAAACCAGAGAGATAGAGATTAGATTCTTAAACAAGCTTGTTATTCTGTAATCAATTCATATTGTATTTTGAGGAGTTGAAAATCAAATTTCTGAGCACTTTTGAGGTGGAGAAGGAGTTGTGTAACCATGGATTTTCATGATGGCACAAACCTAGGGATTCCGAATACCAAAACTCTATATAGACCTTCGACCAATTGTCCGAACCAAAAACATCTATTAATATCCCCCTCTCTTTTGTTCGTCGTCTTCATGGTATTACAGTTTATATCTGCATCTTGTATCTTAAACACTAGGATCGAAAAATCATCATTATTCAAGTACTCCGTGTTTTTCATCATGCTCTTCCGTATTTTTGTTTATACACTCTGGAACTAGTTGGATCTTCACACTAAACAGTCTCAGGGAGTACACAGAATCGTCCAATACCACTAGGTTTGAGGTTAGAGCGAGAGAGATATAGATTACATTCTTAAACAAGCTTGTTATTCTCTAATCAATTCACATTTTATTTTGAGGAGTCTAAAATCAAATTTCCGAGCACTTTTGAGGTGGAGAAGGCGTTGTGTAACCATGGATTTTCATGATGGCTCAAACCTAGGGATTTCGAATACCAAGACTTTGTATAGACCTATCCAATTGTCCGAACCAAAATCATCTATTAATATCCCCCTCTCTTTTGTTCGTCGTCTTCATGGTATTACAGTTGATATCAGCATCTTGTATCTTGAACACTAGGATCGAAAAATCATCATTATTCAAGTACTCTGTGTTTTTCATCATGCTCTTCTGTATTTTTGTTTATACACTCTGGAACTATTTGGATCTTCACACTAAACAGTCTCAGCGAGTGCAAAGAATCGTCCAATAACACCAGTTTGAGGTTAAACCAGAGAGATAGAGATTAGATTCTTAAACAAGCTTGTTATTCTGTAATCAATTCATATTGTATTTTGAGGAGTTGAAAATCAAATTTCTGAGCACTTTTGAGGTGGAGAAGGAGTTGTGTAACCATGGATTTTCATGATGCCACAAACCTAGGGATTCCGAATACCAAAACTCTATATAGACCTCACCAATTGTCCGAACCAAAAACATCTATTAATATCCCCCTCTCTTTTGTTCGTCGTCTTCATGGTATTACAGTTTATATCTGCATCTTGTATCTTAAACACTAGGATCGAAAAATCATCATTATTCAAGTACTCCGTGTTTTTCATCATGCTCTTCCATATTTTTGTTTATACACTCTGGAACTAGTTGGATCGTCACACTAAACAGTCTCAGGGAGTACACAGAATCGTCCAATACCACTAGGTTTGAGGTTAGAGTGAGAGAGATAGAGATTACATTCTTAAACAAGCTTGTTATTCTCTAATCAATTCACATTTTATTTTGAGGAGTCTAAAATCAAATTTCCGAGCACTTTTGAGGTGGAGAAGGCGTTGTGTAACCATGGATTTTCGTGATGGCTCAAACCTAGTGATTTCAAATACCAAGACTTTGTATAGACCTGACCAATTGTCCGAACCAAAATCATCTATTAATATCCCCCTCTCTTTTGTTCGTCGTCTTCATGGTATTACAGTTGATATCAGCATCTTGTATCTTGAACACTAGGATCGAAAAATCATCATTATTCAAGTACTCTGTGTTTGTCATCATGCTCTTCTGTATTTTTGTTTATACACTCGGAACTATTTGGATCTTCACACTAAACAGTCTCGCCGAGTGCAAAGAATCGTCCAATAACACCGCCTTGAGGTTAAACCGAGAGATAGAGATTAGATTCTTAAACAAGCTTGTTATTCTGTAATCAATTCATATTGTATTTTGAGGAGTTGAAAATCAAATTTCTGAGCACTTTTGAGGTGGAGAAGGAGTTGTGTAACCATGGATTTTCATGATGGCACAAACCTAGGGATTCCGAATACCAAAACTCTATATAGTCCTGACCAATTGTCCGAACCAAAAACATCTATTAATATCCCCCTCTCTTTTGTTCGTCGTCTTCATGGTATTACGCTTATATCTGCATCTTGTATCTTAAAC
Source organism: Linum usitatissimum (assembly GCA_030674075.2). NCBI lineage: Eukaryota > Viridiplantae > Streptophyta > Magnoliopsida > Malpighiales > Linaceae > Linum > Linum usitatissimum. The sequence goes on along the minus strand of JAUJYP020000127.1, from coordinate 5,995 downwards.
ACTAGGATCGAAAAATCATCATTATTCAAGTACTCCGTGTTTTTCATCATGCTCTTCCGTATTTTTGTTTATACACTCGGAACTAGTTGGATCTTCACACTAAACAAATCTCGTGGAGTACACAGAATCGTCCAATACCACTAGGTTTGAGGTTAGAGCGAGAGAGATATAGATTACATTCTTAAACAAGCTTGTTATTCTCTAATCAATTCACATTTTATTTTGAGGAGTCTAAAATCAAATTTCCGAGCACTTTTGAGGTGGAGAAGGCGTTGTGTAACCATGGATTTTCATGATGTCTCAAACCTAGGGATTTCGAATACCAAGACTTTGTATAGACCTATCCAATTGTCCGAACCAAAATCATCTATTAATATCCCCCTCTCTTTTGTTCGTCGTCTTCATGGTATTACAGTTGATATCAGCATCTTGTATCTTGAACACTAGATCGAAAAATCATCATTATTCAAGTACTCGTGTTTTTCATCATGCTCTTCTGTATTTTTGTTTATACACTGAACTATTTGGATCTTCACACTAAAATTGTATTTCCGCCGAGTGCAAAGAATCGTCCAATAACACCGCTTGAGGTTAAACCAGAGAGATAGAGATTAGATTCTTAAACAAGCTTGTTATTCTGTAATCAATTCATATTGTATTTTGAGGAGTTGAAAATCAAATTTCTGAGCACTTTTGAGGTGGAGAAGGAGTTGTGTAACCATGGATTTTCATGATGGCACAAACCTAGGGATTCCGAATACCAAAACTCTATATAGACCTGACCAATTGTCCGAACCAAAATCATCTATTAATATCCCCCTCTCTTTTGTTCGTCGTCTTCATGGTATTACAGTTGATATCAGCATCTTGTATCTTGAACACTAGGATCGAAAAATCATCATTATTCAAGTACTCCGTGTTTTTCATCATGCTCTTCTGTATTTTTGTTTATACACTGAACTAGTTGATCTTCACACTAAATGGGTCCTCGTGGAGTACACGAATCGTCCAATACCACTAGGTTTGAGGTTAGAGCGAGAGAGATATAGATTACATTCTTAAACAAGCTTGTTATTCTCTAATCAATTCACATTTTATTTTGAGGAGTCTAAAATCAAATTTCCGAGCACTTTTGAGGTGGAGAAGGCGTTGTGTAACCATGGATTTTTATGATGGCTCAAACCTAGAGATTTCGAATACCAAGACTTTGTATAGACCTATCCAATTGTCCGAACCAAAATCATCTATTAATATCCCCCTCTCTTTTGTTCGTCGTCTTCATGGTATGAGAGTTGATATCAGCATCTTGTATCTTGAACACTAGGATCGAAAAATCATCATTATTCAAGTACTCTATGTTTTTCATCATGCTCTTCTGTATTTTTGTTTATACACTGAACTATTTGGATCTTCACACTAAACGTAGCCTCTCGCCGAGTGCAAAGAATCGTCCAATAACACCAGCTTGAGGTTAAACCAGAGATAGAGATTAGATTCTTAAACAAGCTTGTTATTCTGTAATCAATTCATATTGTATTTTGAGGAGTTGAAAATCAAATTTCGAGCACTTTTGAGGTGGAGAAGGAGTTGTGTAACCATGGATTTTCATGATGGCACAAACCTAGGGATTCGGAATACCAAAACTCTATATAGACTCGACCAATTGTCCGAACCAAAAACATCTATTAATATCCCCCTCTCTTTTGTTCGTCGTCTTCATGGTATTACGCTTTATATCCGCATCTTGTATCTTAAACACTAGATCGAAAAATCATCATTATTCAAGTACTCCGTGTTTTTCATCATGCTCTTCCGTATTTTTGTTTATACACTCGGAACTAGTTGATCTTCACACTAAATGTTTCCTGTGGAGTACACAGAATCGTCCAATACCACTAGGTTTGAGGTTAGAGCGAGAGAGATATAGATTACATTCTTAAACAAGCTTGTTATTCTCTAATCAATTCACATTTTATTTAGAGGAGTCTAAAATCAAATTTTCGAGCACTTTTGAGGTGGAGAAGGCGTTGTGTAACCATGGATTTTCATGATGGCTCAAACCTAGGGATTTCAAATACCAAGACTTTGTATAGACCTATCCAATTGTCCGAACCAAAATCATCTATTAATATCCCCCTCTCTTTTGTTCGTCGTCTTCATGGTATTACGCTTGATATCAGCATCTTGTATCTTGAACACTAGGATCGAAAAATCATCATTATTCAAGTACTGTGTTTTTCATCATGCTCTTCTCGTATTTTTGTTTATACACTGGAACTATTTGGATCTTCACACTAAACAAATTTCGCCGAGTGCAAAGAATCGTCCAATAACACTTCGCCCGAGGTTAAACCGAGAGATAGAGATTAGATTCTTAAACAAGCTTGTTATTCCGTAATCAATTCATATTGTATTTTGAGGAGTTGAAAATCAAATTTCTGAGCACTTTTGAGGTGGAGAAGGAGTTGTGTAACCATGGATTTTCATGATGGCACAAACCTAGGGATTCCGAATACCAAAACTCTATATAGACCTCACCAATTGTCCGAACCAAAAACATCTATTAATATCCCCCTCTTTTGTTCGTCGTCTTCATGGTATTACAGCTTATATCCGCATCTTGTATCTTAAACACTAGGATCGAAAAATCATCATTATTCAAGTACTCCGTGTTTTTCATCATGCTCTTCCGTATTTTTGTTTATACACTGGAACTAGTTGATCGTCACACTAAACAAGCTTCATTGGAGTACATAGAATCGTCCAATACCACTAGGATTGAGGTTAGAGCGAGAGAGATAGAGATTACATTCTTAAACAAGCTTGTTATTCTCTAATCAATTCACATTTTATTTTAAGGAGTCTAAAATCAAATTTCCGAGCACTTTTGAGGTGGAGAAGGCGTTGTGTAACCATGGATTTTCATGATGGCTCAAACCTAGGGATTTCGAATACCAAGACTTTGTATAGACCTATCCAATTGTCCGAACCAAAATCATCTATTAATATCCCCCTCTCTTTTGTTCGTCGTCTTCATGGTATTACAGCTTGATATCGCATCTTGTATCTTGAACACTAGATCGAAAAATCATCATTATTCAAGTACTCGTGTTTTTCATCATGCTCTTCTCGTATTTTTGTTTATACACTCGGAACTATTTGGATCTTCACACTAAACAAGCCTCGCCGAGTGCAAAGAATCGTCCAATAACGCCAGCTTGAGGTTAAACCAGAGATAGCGATTAGATTCTTAAACAAGCTTGTTATTCCGTAATGAATTCATATTGTATTTTGAGGAGTTGAAAATCAAATTTCTGAGCACTTTTGAGGTGGAGAAGGAGTTGTGTAACCATGGATTTTCATGATGGCACAAACCTAGGGATTCCGAATACCAAAACTCTATATAGACCTCACCAATTGTCCGAACCAAAAACATCTATTAATATCCCCCTCTCTTTGTTCGTCGTCTTCATGGTATTACGCTTATATCCGCATCTTGTATCTTAAACACTAGATCGAAAAATCATCATTATTCAAGTACTCCGTGTTTTTCATCATGCTCTTCCGTATTTTTGTTTATACACTCGGAACTAGTTGATCGTCACACTAAACAGCCTCGTGGAGTACACAGAATCGTCCAATACCACTAGGTTTGAGGTTAGAGCGAGAGAGAGATATAGATTACATTCTTAAACAAGCTTGTTATTCTCTAATCAATTCACATTTTATTTTGAGGAGTCTAAAATCAAATTTCCGAGCACTTTTGAGGTGGAGAAGGCGTTGTGTAACCATGGATTTTCATGATGGCTCAAACCTAGGGATTTCGAATACCAAGACTTTGTATAACCTATCCAATTGTCCGAACCAAAATCATCTATTAATATCCCCCTCTCTTTTGTTCGTCGTCTTCATGGTATTACAACTGATATCAGAATCTTCGTATCTTGAACACTGAGATCGAAAAATCATCATTATTCAAGTACTCTATTTTTTCATCATGCTCTTCTCGTATTTTTGTTTATACACTGAACTATTTGGATCTTCACACTAAACAGCTTTCGCCAGTGCAAAGAATCGTCCAATAAATCACCGCCTTGAGGTTAAACCGCAGAGATAGGAGATTAGATTCTTAAACAAGCTTGTTATTCCGTAATCAATTCATATTGTATTTTGAGGAGTTGAAAATCAAATTTCTGAGCACTTTGAGGTGGAGAAGGAGTTGTGTAACCATGGACTTTCATGATGGCACAAACCTAGGATTCCGAATACCAAAACTCTATATGCACTTCCGACCAATTGTCCGAACCAAAAACATCTATTAATATCCCCCTCTCTTTTGTTCGTCGTCTTCATGGTATTATAGCTTATATCTGCATCTTGTATCTTAAACACTAGGATCGAAAAAATCATCATTATTCAAGTACTCCGTGTTTTTCATCATGCTCTTCCGTATTTTTGTTTATACACTCGGAACTAGTTGATCTTCACACTAAATAAGCCTCGTGGAGTACACGAATCGTCCAATACCACTAGGTTTGAGGTTAGAGCGAGAGAGATATAGATTACATTCTTAAACAAGCTTGTTATTCTCTAATCAATTCACATTTTATTTTGAGGAGTCTAAAATCAAATTTCCGAGCACTTTTGAGGTGGAGAAGGCGTTGTGTAACCATGGATTTTCATGATGGCTCAAACCTAGGGATTTCGAATACCAAGACTTTGTATAGACCTATCCAATTGTCCGAACCAAAATCATCTATTAATATCCCCGTCTCTTTTGTTCGTCGTCTTCATGGTATTACAATGATATCGCATCTTGTATCTTGAACACTAGATCGAAAAATCATCATTATTCAAGTACTCTATGTTTTTCATCATGCTCTTCTCGTATTTTTGTTTATACACTGAACTATTTGGATCTTCACACTAAACAGTCTCGACGAGTGCAAAGAATCGTCCAATAACACCGCCTTGAGGTTAAACCGAGAGATAGAGATTAGATTCTTAAACAAGCTTGTTATTCCGTAATCAATTCATATTGTATTTTGAGGAGTTGAAAATCAAATTTCCGAGCACTTTTGAGGTGGAGAAGGAGTTGTGTAACCGTGGATTTTCATGATGGCACAAACCTAGGGATTCCGAATACCAAAACTCTATAGAGACTCGACCAATTGTCCGAACCAAAAAACATCTATTAATATCCCCCTCTTTTGTTCGTCGTCTTCATGGTATTACAGTTTATCCGCATCTTGTATCTTAAACACTAGATCGAAAAATCATCATTATTCAAGTACTCCGTGTTTTTCATCATGCTCTTCCGTATTTTTGTTTATACACTCTTGAACTAGTTGATCTTCACACTAAACGATTTCTAAGAGTACATGGAATCGTCCAATACCACTAGGTTTGAGGTTAGAGCGAGAGAGATATAGATTACATTCTTAAACAAGCTTGTTATTCTCTAATCAATTCACATTTTATTTCGAGGAGTCTAAAATCAAATTTTCGAGCACTTTTTGAGGTGGAGAAGGCGTTGTATAACCATGGATTTTCATGATGGCTCAAACCTAGGGATTTCGAATACCAAGACTTTTGTATAGCACCTCATCCAATTGTCCGAACCAAAATCATCTATTAATATCCCCCTCTCTTTTGTTCGTCGTCTTCATGGTATTACTACACGATATCAGCATCTTGTATCTTGAACACTAGAATCGAAAAATCATCATTATTCAAGTACTCTGTGTTTTTCTATCATGCTCTTCCGTATTTTTGTTTATACACTATGGAACTATTTGATCTTCACACTAAATGACCTGGACGAGTGGCAAAGAATCGTCCAATAACACCAAGCGCTGAGGTTAAACCAGAGAGATAGAGATTAGATTCTTAAATAAGCTTGCTATTCGTAATCAATCCACATTGTATTTTGAGGAGTTGAAAATCAAATTTCTGAGCACTTTGAGGTGGTGTATGGAGTTGTGTAACCATGGAT
>JAUJYP020000126.1:65000-80000 GCA_030674075.2 Linum usitatissimum | reverse complement strand
TAGTAGGGCTCTTTCTATTTTCAGCTGCCCTATACCTAGAAGGATTCCTTTAGTTAGGGGCAGGGGCCTTGAGACGCTAGTACCCATTGTAAGACAAGTGACGAAGACGTGAACCTTTACCTTTTTACTTTGCAAGAGTAGTTTCGTCGCTGGAAGGGAAGAAGGAGTAGGAGGCACCTATCTTTTTTTTTAAGTAGCAGTCGTAATAGCAATAGGAGTCGCAGGAGAAGTATAGGAAGCTCCAGGGAATACCATTGGTAAGAATGAGGCCAAGCCAATCTTCCTACTTTCTTTCTTTGGATCTTTGTAGAAAGGCAGGCTGTCACGATTGAATGATAGAGTAGACTTTCTTAGTATACCCGAAGCGAAGGAAAGTAAAGAGAAGAGGTGGTAGCTGTCCATGCAAGGAAGTTACACAAGCTATTAACGCAAGTCTTCCGTGGAGGAAGGAAGCCAGGGAGTAGCACTAGTTGATTGAAAGGACACCACATCAGGAATAGATCGACAGTCGCATATCCGCTGCTGGAGTTCTTGACCCGATGCGATGCCGGAGCAACATACATAGGGGGTCGGTGGAGATCAAACAACGATCGTATATAACAGATGCGCGAGCCGCTCGATTATATACGTGGAATAAATGGATTGAGAACATGGCGGAGATTCCTTATTTAATTGAATATGAAAAAGAAGTGCCCAAGACGGATCAGTAGATGCTTGATGAAAGGTTGAGGGCTCTCGTGCAACTTATTTTAGTTGAGCGGCAAAAGCATAGTCTGAAGTCTCTTTCTTTCTCTATCAGTAGAGCTTTACGGTAACGCGCTGACTACCCAACTGATCCAATAACCTGCTACCAGACTAGGAATCTCTCCTTAGCAGTCTGAGATATTCAACCCTGTAATCACATCGTTCTTACTCTTTCATCATTTCGATCGTCTTAGTAGGATGCTTTTTCTCATTAAAATGATCCTTTCCCGAAGCAATTAATTAATCTCTCAGTTGGTTAGCGTCTGTATTTGGACTTTTTTCTTTCCGTTCGTTAACGACTTAGAACGAGCAAGGTAGTAGCCTACCTCAGCTGAATGTTGGGACAACCAATAATAACCGTGCTTATCATTTAATAAAGAAAGAAAACCTTACTGCTTCGTGGGAAAGCAATTCACCCACGACTGCTACTACTGAAGATCTATTAAGACGGCTACCTATAAGTTGCCTCGGACCTCTGCCTCACAGCTGAAAATAGAACCTCTAGCTTCATGCCCGGACCTGAACTACTACTGGTTTAGCTGCCTAGCTACTAAGAACAAGGTATCCGTCCTGCCAATCTAGTAGAAAGAGTATAAGTAAGAATCCCCTCAGGGAACACTTGTTAGCTACAGTTCCTATAACCCTTTTACGAGCTCAGGCAAGAAACTCCAAAGGAAAACCTTTCTTTCTGCTCGCCTTTGTTCCTTATCCATTCAGAATGGGCTCGGGTGGGACTCTTATAGGTCGGATCGGCGAAGCCACGCCACATTCTCCAGTGCAATTGCTAGTGGGCGAAGATGCTTCCTCTCTCTTATCGGAGTCCAGATCTCCCTAAAAACTTCCTACGACAAGGAGACCGAACTCCCCTCATCCCAGCAGGAGGGAGCACCCACATCTCTCTTGAGGTGATATCGGGGAACGAACAACCAAAGCGTTACGCCTCAAAATAAAAAAACTATACGGAGACCTTCCGAATGACCTATAGAACAACGCCCGATCGATTCGTGAATTGACCAAAGATCACATCGGTTGCTCTCACCTGTTCCGCTCCACGACGAGGAAGTAGGCACCTGCTCTCCTATTCTGAATGAAGTAAGGGTGGGTTCGGCCGAAGCAGCCTTGATTCGGTCTCCCTCCTTCCGGCCCCTATCCGGGTAGGATGGGGGGGGTGGCCAATCCAAGAGCAGGTTCCTAGCTCGGCCGGCTGCCTTCGATAGAGCACCATCATCCGGAATTGGCAGCTGGTTCAATCGGCATTGACATGACAAAACAGTTATAGAGAGATCTCGTCTATTTGAGAGGCCAGGTAAAAAAAGTTAGAGGGGAGTCATCATAGGAAAGATATTGAACGGGATCCGTTCGGGAACTTGGAATGTTGGATGAGTTATGGTATGGGGGGGACTGCAACCTCTCGCTATTTCCGCGATCATCCGAGGAAAAGGCTCGTTAAGACCTTTCGGGACCGGCCCGCGATGAAGAACTCAAGGGAACCCCCCACTGATTGTAGAACTTCGCCCTTTTCCAACTCTGACTTCTTCCACTTTTGGTTGGCATGATCGGGCGGGGAAAACGGGGTTCGAACCCGATACTTTTGGCGTGACAGACCCGCACTCTAACCGACTGAGCTATTTCCCCCTTTCGCCGCTACTTTGATTCAAAAAAGTAACCTACCTGCCTATTAGTTTACAAAGTCAACATCGGAGAGTATTCTTAACAGCTGTACTAATGCCGTTCGCCCCGCGAGCGCTTTACTAATATAATAGAAGAAAGTAAGGCTCTTCTGCTGAGCGAAGCTGCGAGCCTACTTAAATAGGGCTACAGCAAGCCTTCCCTGTTCCTATGAACATGAGTCTATTTTTGGTTTAACCTTGAGTCAATAGGTAGTCAACTACACCAAAGTAAAAAAAAGGTATTAGTGGGCTTGTTTGTTCAACTACTCTTGAAATACTGAAGGTCGCCCTACCCCTCTCAAACTCACTACTAAAGAGTTGGGTTACGAAAGTCACTGAGCGCACCTTTGGTACTTCAGTAGGACTGACTTGCGGGGCGAACGGCATTCTGTTGTACTACTAACACTAGCTGTACTACAGTAGTTTAGTAGCGCCTTTTGAATAAAATAGGCGAACAGCCGGCATTGCAAGCAAATAGAGAGCCCCGCCCGTTTGACTCGTCGCGAGCCGGAAAGCGTACCGGCTTTTTCGCGAAAGGGCCGCTTGCTTCTTGTATTTTTCCAATTATTCATTCCTGGGAATCAGAAGAAGCAGATAGAGCAAAGGCCTCCTCTTTCCGTCCGCTCTTCCCGAAGTGAGCGAATTGCATGTAGAGATCCGTAGGGGCTTATAGTTTAATTGGTTGAAACGTACCGCTCATAACGGTGATATTGTAGGTTCGAGCCCTACTAAGCCTACCACCCCTTCTCTTCACCCGATACAAGGCAATCTCAGTCCCCGCCACCCTGCGGATCTCAATGACGCGACGGCACCTGGAACCACACTGCTGCCTAACCGACGGGCGCGCCGTCGTATTCTCTACCTACCCACCTGTCTCGCTTTCGGGTACAGGTAGCCGCCTTTTCTTGAAGGTCGGGACCAAGACGGGGTAGTACAGTCAGAAAATCGTGTTGTCCTCGCTTAGCCCCGTTCATCTTCGGCGCTCGATCAGTGAGCTATTACGCACTCTTTCGATCGAATAGGAATCCATTTTCTGAAAGATCCTGGCTTTCTTTCGTGCTTTGGTGGGTCTCCGAGATCCTTTCGATGACCTATGTTGTGTTGAAGGGATATCTATATGATCCAATCGATTGCGTAAAGCACGCGGTAAGAACGGAACCGGGAAAAGTATAGAGAAAAGACAGTTCTTTTCTATCTATTTGTATTCGATTAGTCTTAGTTAGTGATTCCGGCTCAGTGAGTCCTTTCTTCCCTGATGAACCGTTGGCACCAGTCCTACATTTTTTTTTCTCTGTGGACCGAGGAAAAAGGGGCTCAGCGAGAAGAGGATTGTACCATGAGAGAAGCAAGGAGGTCAAACTCTTTCAAATATACAACATAGATTCTGGCAATGCAATGTAGTTGGACTCTCATGTCGATCCGAATGAATCATCCTTTCCACGGAGGTAAATCTTTGCCTGCTAGGCAAGAGGATAGTAAGTTATAAATGCTGTCTCGGTAGGATATACATGTATTTTTTTTCTATTACTATTACTATGAATACTATGAAATTAAAAAAAATAAGAGGGGGGGGGGGGGGGGGCGCACACACCGCGAAACACCGCCCGTTCCCGGGCGGCCGCTGGAAAGGAGAAAGGGAAAGAAGTATATAGAAAAGAAGGAGGGGGACCGCCCCCCCCCCCCCCCCTCTTTTTTTTTTACTTTTTTTTTTTTTTTTTTTTCCCCCCCCCCCCAGGGGGGCGCAAAAAAAAAGTTTTCTGTGGTGTTGTCAGAATTTTCCCCTATTTTTTTCTTTTTATTGTTCAGTCCGCTATTTTCTTTGATCCCACTCGGTCTTCCTTTTCCATTTGCTTCCAATAGTTCGACCTATCCAGAAAAATTGTCGGCCTACGAATGTGGTTTCGATCCTTCCGGTGATGCCAGAAGTCGTTTCGATATACGATTTTATCTTGTTTCCATTTTATTTATTATCCTTGATCCGGAAGTAACCTTTTTCTTTCCTTGGGCAGTACCTCCCAACAAGATTGATCTGTTTGGATTTTGGTCCATGATGGCCTTTTTATTGATTTTGACGATTGGATCTCTCTATGAATGGAGAAGGGGTGCTTTGGATCGGGAGTAATCACTAGTGATAGGGAAAAAGTCGGGGGGAAGGACAAAGGAAAGAGCGATGCCTACATTAAATCAATTGATTCGTCATGGGAGAGAAGAAAAACGGCGCACGGACCGTACTCGAGCTTTGGATCAATGTCCCCAGAAGCAAGGAGTATGCCCGCGTGTTTCAACGAGAACACCGAAAAAACCGAATTCAGCTCCACGTAAGATAGCCAAAGTACGGTTGAGCAATCGACATGATATATTTGCTCACATTCCAGGCGAAGGTCATAATTTGCAGGAACATTCTATGGTCTTAATAAGAGGAGGTAGAGTAAAAGATTCGCCAGGTGTGAAATCCCATTGTATTCGAGGAGTAAAGGATTTGCTGGGAATTCCAGATCGAAGAAGAGGCAGATCAAAATATGGTGCGGAAAAACCCAAATCGATATGAATGGAAGATGCCTCTGGATATCGTAAGAAAGGAAATTCCGAGGGCGACGCTGGCGCTAACCAATCGTGGACATGGCCCGGTAATGATATTTTGAAAGTACCAATCCAGATATGAGATAGAGCACAGCTGAATGCCAAAGCTGACTCTGACTCCGTTCTTGCCTTAAGACAGGTAAGATTCCGGAGTCGATCCCAAACCTACGTCCTAGGAAATGCACCTCTCACGAGGGTAGAACTCACACTTGACTTTCCAGGGATCGCTTACTTTATTATTTGGTGGCATGAAGCAGTGGCTTTGGCATAAAGGAATCTCTGTCTTGGGACTTGCCCGAATGAACTGCCTTAGGAATAGAAGCGATGCAGGATGGGAAAAAAAGTCTGAAGTAATCAGTAGTTTGCCGGTACCAGTCTCAGTCGAAAGATAGGAGCCAGTGAAGATGGGAAAGGAAAGTCTAAAGTAGAGCGTGAAGCTGTGCCCCTAAGGCGAGTTCGTTTGCTATCCTATTTTACGTAATATCGGGTGTTAGACCAAATGAGAGACGCTATATAAGACGTTAGCAAGAGCGAAAAGAAAGCCTTTTAAGACACGTTTACTACCTACCCCTTATGCCCGTGTTTCCTTTTAGAGAAAATAGTCGTTAGCGCAAAGAATGCAATAGTTTTCAAAGTCCCATCTTTGGTGCGTTAATCGAAAGAGAAAAGAGAGTAGTAATACCCTCACCTTAATATCGTGGATAACGTTACAAGCACTCCCGTTTTATACAAATACCCTTACTAAGGAGCTAACAGTCAGTCCGTTAAGACCTACCTTTTTTATCCTAGCGTGTTTAACGGGCCCCCTGCTCCATTGCTGAAACAGGGGGAAGAAAGTGGCTTCATTGAAGGCCTTACCCATACACCTCTGCCCAACAATCTTACCCGCCTCAATCTCTCAACCGTTAATGACCTCAGGCGGCCAGCCCACTGCTGCTAGTTAAAAGCCTTAGTTCAGTTACCTATTGGGATATCTTTATTAAATAAAATAGTTCAGTCTAACTGTCCCCACTACGCGGTAAGAAGCAAGGGAAGGGGTGGATTATTACCTTCGGGAGCATAAGATAACGAAAGGGAGACAAAGTCCTAACTAAATCATAACACAAGCCATCTATCATATCAGTCGAGTTCGATCCGATTCGTTCTTATCTATAGATAACGCAAGAGAGAACTTATGACTTCGCGGATGGAGAGGGATTCGAACCCCCGGTATTCCTTTCAATACTTCGGTTTTCAAGACCGACTCTTTCAACCGCTCAGACATCCATCCCCTTCGCGCTTCGCCCGCCCTATCTATCCGCGCGCTGGCATGGCAGGTAGGGGCTTATCTATGTGATTCGCTGCGCTTGCTTGCGCCTGCCTATCTAGGGCTGCCTGCCGGTTAGCGAAACTTTTCCGGTAGTACGAATCGCTATGCTTCGCTTCTTTCTATATGATAATATGCACCTTGGTTGCTGCGCTCGCTGCGGGTAATAGCAAAAGAGTAAAGAACGAATGATCCTCCAAACAAAAAGAATGGATTGAGTCCGACTCAAGCGAGTGAGTGAAAGGCGTGGCAAGAGAGCGAGTGAAACTCGCGAACGATCGGCAAATGAAGGACCGATCCTTTTGCGACAGTACTGTTGCGAGACTGGTACTTCTCACGAGCACAACATATAGACTAAGGTTGCCCATCACCCTAACGCTCTTTTTTTAAGTTAAGGCCTTTTCTATTTTCTTTCTAGTATGCTTCCTCCATAAGAACACTGAACGCCCAGCTTCGCAGAGCTGCTCTCCCCCCAGCCCACCCCACAGCATAGTGTGGAATCGGGATCGTTTCATCGAGCACCATTTCTTTTAGATAGAAAGGTGTTCTGACTCTATTGGATCAAGTCATAACCTACGCCTTATACTACTATGGATTTACGGGACTACTTTCTTACCGCCTTAGGAATCTATGAGAGAGGGGGTTCACTGCTGACTTACCAAATAAGTTGACTAAAGAAACTGACCTAAGCATAGCTCTCCGAACCAACTGAAGGAAACAACGACATAAAGAAAGACAGACAAGGACGGGAAAGGCGGAGAAGCAATTCCCCCCTGCTGGGGGTTCCTTTTACACGATCCAAGATCAAGAACCGGAGAAACTGCAAGACCTGAAACTGAAAGAAGGGGCCCTCGATATACGAATGGACTGATAGGCGGGCGTCATCACTTCGAAGACTCCCAAGATGGGACCGAATCGAAAAAAGGAAGTCTTACTCTTAAGGATTAGGTAATGACTCAATGGCTGTCGATGACAGGGTTAAGGTGAGTGTGAGCTAGTGCTCGTTGCAGGCAGGCCTGTTCGGAGCGATCTGCTTCCATTGCCAGTTATCCAGTTTAAAGTAGTGGTATTGGTAAGGTAAGCAACCCGGTAAAGTTTTTCAGCTCTAAAACAATGGGAAAAAGTAGAAAGATCTCCCTTAGGAAGGGCCGGCCAGCTAGCATGGACGTACAGGACGCAGTTTCGGTTCTATGCTTTGAATCCGTGCATGGAAGATAACAGACCTCCCGAAGAATGAAAGGAAAGGCAGCTAGGAGGGATCGCTAGACCAGCAGTCAGTTCTCCACTATAGTCAACTTAGAGCAAAGCAAGCTTGCGAAGCAACCGAGGCAAGAGCGTAAAACAGCTTTTCCCGAACCAAAGGATCCAGGTTCTCTTGAAAGAAAATATCTTGATTCCTCAGCATCAGGCGATGTCTCAGTATCATCTGCATCCAAACCTGAATTTGACTCCGAAGAGGGACAACTCATCAAAAATTAACCGACAAGTCGAATCCATATCATCAGAATAGAGGGCATAGGACTCTTTGCCCTAGTATTCACTAGGATCAGAAAAGGTCGGCTCATAACATAAACTCAAAGACGTCAGAAAAGCACACTTAACGCGGTTCATCAGGTTGTTCAGAGGCTCCTTCCACCACCCTGCTTCAACATATCCGTTGTCATTAGTAACTTCTTTCTTTTAACGATAAAAAGTGTTAAAAGCTTGCTTTAGCGCGTTAAAAGAAATTTTTTCACCCCTACCGAGTAAGTTTCTCGCTTCTTTCGGAATGCACTGAAAAGCTCAACGCGCTCGTATGACGGGAGAGGGTAATTCCACTTCTGATCTAGCAAAGCACTCGAAAGCCTGCGGGGAAGGCTAGTCTATTGACTTGTTTACTGTAGAGAGGTTAGCGCTAGCAAGTCTTAGAAAGCTTGCTGGATGAGAGAAAGAAGATGATAAGCCTAAAGCAGATGAACCAAAAGGGAGTACTGGAAGCTAAGCGAACCAAGGTATGGAGCTAAACAACAGGCGTAGGCCAAACCAAAGCGTTACGGTCAAGCGGTAGTCCCCGGCATCCATACTGGATCTTCGGGTAAGGGAAACTTGTCTCGGTGGGAAGGGAATCTATCTTTGAAGAAAGAAAACAGCAACTACTCTCGATGGTAAAATATAGTAAAAAGCACTTTCTTAAACAAAGGATTAACAAAGAAAAAACTAGCCTATGTTCGGGCTGATACGAGAATAGCCCTTTAGCTCTTATGCTCGTTATCCCAGGCAATATGATATGCTTAGCGCGTCAAGCTCAACAAAGCTAAACTGTTTCAGAGTTTCATTTCAAGCACCTTTTATCTCTGCTGTCGCATATCAGCTGTTGAGATAAGCCATATCTTTCAATTTCTCCAAGTCCTCTTTCCGATCGAAGCAAAGAGGCTGGCTCTAACGCTCTCATCCCCAATCCCCCGATCCATGACAGCCAATAACAGACAGATCCGTCCTTGCCGAGGAGCTCTTGTTAGTCCTAGTTTCAGGAATTGAATCAATAGTTGATCAAAGTTTTTTAGAAATCCATAAAAAAATTATCAAATCCTATAAAATTCGTAGCGTCAAGCGTCGATACTGACTTCAATGAGTTTTAATCGAAATGAGACTTTCTCAATTGGTCCTCGGGAAAGTGGTCAATCGGCTTCGTTGAATCGCTTCTTGAAATAGAGATTATGTTTAGCTCATCGGGCTAGAATATGTATATCGATATGTCACCCCGTCCTGCCCTTGTCTTTTTGTTCAACTGGTAAAGGTCATTGCCTGTCTCAAAGGGTCGGATCCGCATTAGTCTAAGGTGCTTGCTCCTTTGAGTTGGACTTAGAGAATAGAAATGGCCCTTGAAAGACTTTTCAAATTTCTGTAGGACTCTTACTCTGTCTATGTCCATACGGCCTGACGAGTGAAATCCTGAGTTTAAACGAGGTCAGAAGAGTAGGCGGCCTGGAAGGGATTGCTAAAATCTCGTACTCTATGAAATCATTTTTGAAAAAAGGGAGCCCTTTTTAGGCGTCAAAGTGAATTCCACTTTAGACAAGTCTAGCAAAGCTGCTCATCTGAAATCTTTCTTCTTCAATGTCTGTCCGTCGGTCTGGTCTATCTGAACTCATGGCATGCCTGCTCTTCCTATCCCAGGGGCCAAGACCGTCTTCAATAGCTGCGGATTCTGGTTAACTTCCTCACAGAGAAAGAAGAAGGAGTTGTGCCATCTCTATCAGCTAGTGTTTTTGCCTTTTTCCCAGTTATCGGGCTTACCGCTGTTAGGAATCGATTAGACTAGATGCCAATAAGAGAACAGGGCAAAGAACTGAACTTCTAAGCTGGGTTGTGCAAGTGAGACTTCGTTCCTTTGTTGATCCGCTTAAAGAGTTCTTTCCTTGAATGGAAGGAGATAGAAATTTATTATTCTCAGCTTCTACTTCGACAGACGATTCTCTTCTTCATTCTTCTTTTTTCTGCGCAGGAGTTCTTCGAGCGCGTGAGATTTCAATGACAGTTTGATCACTCGACCCCGTCCGGTCCTATTTCAAACAAAAGAAGCAAAGAAGGGAAATCTTCGTAAAGACAGCAAGGGGTGTCACCTTCGAATTGAATAGTGAGCCTTCTTGGATGGGCCGGCTTCCTCTGTCCTGGTCTCTACTTCCTCAATCATAGCATTGATTTCCAACCGTCACAGGCCCGACAACTCCTCCTGACTTGCATCCTTCTTTGAGTCGTCCGGGGCAAACAGGCTTAGAGCAGATCGCTCTACCGCAGCTGGACGCGGAAAGGTAGCCCTGATGTGGGGGATTTGAATTGGAGCATCAAAAACTGGACGTCCTTGAGCCTGGGCCAACCTTCTTCCCCTATCTCTGTCCGAGATCTTCGATACCGACGTTCAATGCAGAATTGGGCATTTATCTTTAACAAACGCTTAGCTCTCCGAGCCTTCCTTTTATGAGTCCTCAACATGATCTTTCATACATACCCTCTCTTTCCGCTTCTCCTTCCTTACTGCATTTATGAGTATCCCCAATTTCCTCCTTGAAGCAAGTCTTCCCCGGTTGTCAAGTTAGTGAGTGCACTACATTGAGTAGGAATTGGAATAACTGCTCTTAGAATTAGAAAAGGTAACTGAATGCGTAACCGCTGCTTTCGTATCAGCTGTGAGTCTTGAGGAAGGAGGATAGACTCACTATGAAGGGGAATTTTTTAGATGATGTGCAGCCATAAACCTCTGCTCTGGGCAACCATCGGGAAATGCCATTCATGAAAGGTAAGGTAGAACATCTTTCAGGGTTCATTCTGCCTTTTCTTTCCCGTTTAGAGAAGAACCTAATTTCAGTCAATCTCTTGACCTCATTCGGCCTATCTCTCCCCGATTCTCCTTATTCGGAGTTGAGTCGCTGCTGCCTTCGCTCAGTAGAATATAGGCTGCTTGGTTTATCCCGCTTAACGCTAATTCCTAGCAAGGACGCTCTACTTATCATATTCATATGCCTCTCGAAATCTCAATTCTGAATAGACTTCTTCGATGAGAAGGAATTGGCCGCCGGGAAGTCAGTTTATTTTTTTGGTCTTTATCCTTTATCGTAAAAAAAGTAGCCTGCCTTACGACTGGTTCACGTTCACAGCCCTATAGCGCTAGCCAGCTAGAAAGCAAAGCATACACATGATAGGCATTTTGTTTAAAAAAACAATGACATTTCTCTCTTAAGCTATCAGCAGCTGCGACAGCTGATTTGCGCAAATCATTAACTCCTAAACTCAAGAACTACAGGAAGGGTAATCTACTGAGCTAGCCTCCCGTTATGCGCCAATGCTTGAACTGGACCGTTGACCTTTACCAAAAGAAAGAAGGCACTCAAAAGTAACCCTTCTAATTCGGACCTACACTCTATGTTTTTTAAGGTCCTTCTGCACTCACCTTGTGCTTATTCTTCTTTTGAAACATATTCTTATGTGCAGCATTAGTCTTTTCAGAGTGCTATTCAAATCTCTTTTCAGCTTCTGCCTAAAGAAAATGGTCAGATCAATCATAGTTAAATTAAAGGAGGAGTTTCACGGGAGAGAGTGGTTGTCAAAGACTCAAACGACTTCAGCAGACTTCCCGCTCACTGATCACGATCAGTCATTTTGACTCTAACTGCTACAAATTCTTTGATAATCTTCTCCATCTTGTCTAAGTGCCGAAACACACCCGTCCCCTCTTGCATCTTGCTTGGAAAAAACCGTTGCCGAAAAAACTTCATCTTTACTATTGTCACTGACTCATACGTTCTCTGTGGAGTCCCCCTTCTTTCTCGTGCAGAAATTCTTTTTACCACTGAAACGTCTACCTTATCCTTGACCACCATTAGCACAGCTTCGAAGAACTTTTTTTTCTATCTCCGCGGGTCACTAAACTAACCTTCTCTGGTCAGCTTTGTATTTTGGCTATTGAACTAATCTTCTTCGAACCTCCCATTCCCGAAAGGCAACAAAGCCACGTTAAAAGCCCCTAACATGGTACCCATTCGATGCTCGAGAAAATAAGATAGCTCTGGTTCGTTCTCCATCTCATACTTCTTTTTTTTTTCCTTAATTTAATAGAAATAATTAATTAGTTATCTAGTTCCCCAGGGCGTTAGGTAAGGACTTAACTTCCTTATAACTCCCCAGCCAGCAGCATCTGGCATTCTTTCACTGCTTTCAATATAATATTCATTGCCTTAATTTCTTTCCCGAGGATATTTAGTTGAAAAAGATTCGCCTCCCTTTTGGGGATTTGGAATCGGATCTGCTGTGACTGGTATAGAATAGGCTACACATTCATCCGGTCTTTTAAAATTCCCTTCTTTCCCTCTTATCAAGTAAATTCCTTTACTTTACCACCTACTTTAACTAACCCTAACCTTCTTCTTCAATCCCCTTGAGCTAAGTACGAAGCTCTTACTAGTACTAAAAAAGGGGGAATGCCTCATCTAATCTTTTCTTTACCCAGTAATAAGAGCTCTACAGTTAAGAAAGAAAAGCACGGCCTAGGAAAGGGCATTTCCATAACATAATAAAAGAATAGTACTTTTTCGCTGGGGATATTCCATTTAATTACCTGGGAAGAGAATGAAAGGCGGGAAAAGAAGATTTAACTAGAGGTTCAATCCCAAGATACTTGATATCTTCTAGCTCTGCTTCTTCAACTCAAGCCACTCGAAGGAGGAATGCGTCATGCTTCTTTTTTTTCTTGAACAGCACCGGTGCCCTACTGATCCTCTTTGGCTGGCCCACCGCCCCTTGACCTAACAAAGACACTGACCAACCTAAGCTAATCTCGATTAGAACAGAAAAAGTCAAGACGCATACTGACATTCCAAGATCTGACTCGCTGCCCGAAAAGCTCTTCTTTTTATGCTAGCAGGGGTGGGTAAGAAACATAGTCTAGGAAGACTAATTGAGAATGGGCCCGTCGACCAAGATATCGATCCAGCCCAGAGTCAGGGAGGGAAATCAGGAAGAAAGGGAAAATTCCTTTGATTCTTGGTTATCCGACTAAGGGCGGATGGGGCAGGCAACGATAGCTGCATTTCTATAGGTTCGATTCATCAATGTCGGTATCTCAGTCACAGATTGATGTTGTCCTCCCTTAGCGGATTAAGCTAAGCTTTTTTAGCTATAAGACCCCATAATACCCGATTGAACAAGAGTTGCCGTTTCGTCGAAAACTTTGATAACTTACTTGCCCCAGCACTCCAAACGGCTTAAACTTTCTACCACTCCATGGAACGAGATAGAGATTGTTGAGCCAATCCCGTAGATAGAAGTAGCTAGACGATTCATTTCGATTCCTGTACCGTCCACGATATCTGATAACAACCTCACCTAAGTAGATTGCCTATGAGCATTACGTATTCAAAAAAGGGAACCAGATCTATTCACTTGAGTTCTTTCACCAGTGAATCTGGAAGTGACTCCGCTAAGGAAGGCTAAAACGTCTCCCTTCCTTTTCTAGCCCTAGACAAAAAAGAAGTCTACTAGAAAGGGATGTGTGAAAAAGAACGAACATAATATAGTGAAAGCAGAACCAGCGCTTAAGAAAGAGTAGGAAAGTGATCCAAGCTATCCTTCAACGTTTAGATAAAGAACGGCTTATCGCCCCGCGGCATCTGGTTAGGACACACAGCGTATTCTATTCCGAAACTGCGGGGATTCTATAACAGCATTCTGCCTTTTCGAAGACAGAGCACTCGTGGCACACACGCTTTATCCGCGAGGATTCCAAGTCTTAGAATTCATCTCGTTACAGAAGATCTCCCACACCGAACATGCATGCAACTGCTTGTCGCATACTCCTGCTACTCCGACCTACGCTTCTCACATCGCGCCCTTGGTCCTTGACGTTCTATTTTTTTTCAGGTTCTATGAGCGGAAATGGTCCTTCTTCGACATATTCATATGCCTCGAAGATCAAGAAATCCTGAGATATTCTCCACACGAACGAACGATCCGTCAGGTTCGAACTGACATAGGCGAAAAGGACCTACACCTATCTTACACCAACAGGGGCTTTGGTTACGCAGTTCGGTTAGCGGGCAGGCAGGCCGCCTTCGTACATGGGTCGTTAGACGACCATTTAAGGGAGCCTCCGGACTTTATCCTGGAGCTTGGCTCGAGCTACTTTTGCTTTCGGGAACGGATAGCTTGCGGCCCAAGTCTATCTCTCCAAAAGCAAGCCCTACGCAATTCAACCTACCAACTTTGACTCCCTCTACGCGGGGAGATCCCTAACCCTAGAAAACGAGTACTTTTCAAGAATTCCATGATACAGAATCATGGCCTTAATAAAATGTGCCCTTACTTTCGAACGTTTTCCTTATCTGAAGGAGTTTTTGAAAAACTTGAGAGCCCCCACCGCCATCGGTGGTCAATGATGCTGAATAATCGTCGAGAGTTTTCATAGTAAACTCGGCCCCTTTATTTAATATGCCGTCGGCGACTAGATCTTGTTTGTGCTGTGTCCAAAAATCTAGGTCATCTAACTGAGCCATGCGATCAATAAGATCTCTCTTCAACATTATTATGGCATCAACCTCTGCGTCATTCACTTCTCTTTTAGGGGAAAGAGTAGCAATCCGATGCGAGATCCTTTGGTGTTGATTTTTCCAAAAAGGATCCTCACATGGAGCGGCAGGCGCCGGCACGGCATGATACCGCTACCGCTCATTAAGAAAGTGTTTATTTTCCGGTTGACTGGAAGCTTCATCCTCCCGTGGTTGCCCCCCCAGGTTTGGGGCCGAAGATCCCACCTCCGGATTCATCCATTTATCTATCCACGAACCACTCCATCTCCCCTCACTGGATGGGTCAGGTGGTGATTGCTCCGGAAGCCCCTGCCCTGTCCCCACACTAAAGACTAGGGGGACTAGGGTGGTCAAATCCAGACCTACGTGGGAAAAGACGTAGATCCGGATAAAAGACCCTAATAAAGATATTCCAGAGAACAACAAAAAAAAACAAAACTATAAGTCGAAAGCCGCCCTTCTCTTTCAACAGAAAAAAATACAGTCGAAAGAGAAAGATGGAGCTGAGAAGAATGAGTACAGAGATAATAAAAAAGCTTCCGGTCATAGCGCTTCCTTCTTTTCCTAGAAAACGTCCGAAAAACCCTGCTACTCCACTACCGAGCAGAGGCAAAAATACGATAAGTAGATACATAATTTCGAG
>JAUJYP020000126.1:47500-60000 GCA_030674075.2 Linum usitatissimum | reverse complement strand
GATCGACGCCGGGGCAACGCTCGACCGTGAGGTTCAGAAATAGCTCGACCAATAGGGAGAGGAAAGAGTTCAAAAAACGGAACAAACCCCGCTATACACGGGGCTTTTATATTTCCCCGCCCTCTCCGCCATCAATACCTGCCCTAGGCCACCCGCCGTCTCCCCTACTTAATTATTTCCAATTTTCTTATCTGGCTGGCTAGTCGTTCATGCATCACACCCGTGATGCACTCACTCCCGCTCTGTCCTAAGAAATATTTAAAATAAGAAATATTTGAAGTAAGAGATAAAATGTTAAATCCCAACCTCCTTTCCTCTTTTTCTACCGGTGCTCCCACTAAAGCAATTGTGGAAACCTGATTTCAATGCTTTGGATAAGCAAGAAGTCTTACTATCACCAAGATCTTTCATGGCGAAGTGCGTACCCGAAAGGAGAGATTATCATATACTCTTTCTTTATGTGAGAAAGAAGAATATACTCGACTGAAAGGAGAGGGAAGACGGGTGTGCTGTCTCTTGGAAGACGGAGAGGGCGGGTATTCTTAGGGGGGGGGATATACACATTTATGTTACTCTTTAGGGAAAGGAAAATATTCCTTTGATATTCTTATCCGTTCAGCAGCGGACCTCTGAAAAGCAAAAAAAATGTCCTCGTAAAACCAAAAAACACCATGGCCTGTCTCTCTCTACAATGAGTATAAGACTATCTTCAATATAGTCAGAGAACAAAAGTTCTACTCAGATAAAAAAAATAATAGAAATATACGTTAGAGGGAGCAACAACACGGGGGAAGGCCCAGAGAAGAGCAGGTGAGAGATCACCGCTGAACGCCCAATTTATCTTATATTACAAAATAAATCTCATGATACTTATAGTATCAGACTATAGTCTGTTGAGACTTAAACACAACAGTCTGTTGAGACTTAAAAACAAAAACCATTTGAACATTTTAAGTATGAAAGAAAATCCAACCATATATACTATTTTACCCATAAATCATCTATGCCATACACGTATGGTGTCTTCACAAAACAACAATAAGAATAATGATATAGTTGCTAGTAATACAATAATTCATTTGGAGAAGAAGGATAATGTATTGGCAAGAATGTTAGACCATAAAGAAGCTATCATCTCCCATTTAAGCTGGGCCAGCCTCTTTCTAGGGTTCCATACTTTGGGCTTTATGTTCATAATGATGTCATGCTTGCTTTTGGTACTCCGGAAAAACCAATTTGGATTGAACCTATATTTGCCCAATGGATACAATCTGCTCATGGTAAAACTTCATATGGGTTCGATATACTTTTATCTTCAACGAACGGTCCAGCGTTCAATGCGGGTCGAAGCATATGGTTGCCGGGTTGGTTAAATGCTGTTAATGAAAATAGTCATTAACTATTCTTAACAATAGGGCCCGGGGATTTCTTGGTTCATCATGCTATTGCTCTAGGTTTACATACAACTACATTGATCTTAGTAAAGGGGGCTTTAGATGCACGTGGTTCCAAGTTAATGCCATTCTTGAGAAACAATATGAAATTGAACTTAGGATAGAGCAAGCCCTGCTGGAGGACGGTTATTCGGGGGAGAGCTTGCTAAACTTAAGACACGAAATCCGCGGGCTTATATTCTATCCCAGAGGGAGCCCTTTTAGTTATAAAACTTACAAAAAGTATTTAGATATAATGACAAAGGAGGGGACGCGAAACAGCCCTGCCTATAAAAATCTTATGAGGGTTGTCTCTAAAATGGATCCTTATTTGCAATTTTTTTAGGTTTTCGAGTAAGAGGGTGGGATCCGACAAAGCGTTGTCTATCGCCGGATTCTAAGAGGAGAAAAAAAGTTCCGGACGGCTATGATGAGCCGAAAGTACCCGTTGTCGTTGGCAGGCAGCATGGGAAAGGCTTTTTTAACTAGTAATGGGATAGACGTTGCACACCCCACTAGATAATCACAGGGGCGGCTGGGCTTGGACTGGAATGGCTAATATCTCACCCAAAAGGTGGGAGGGGTGCCGAGATATATCATGATCTTCCCGTCATGGTCGACTAAAGGGAAAGTAAAAAAAGAAATATTGGTTCGAATCCAATTCATGATAGAAGTGAATAATGTCTTAATTCAAAAGAATGAACATTACGAAAAAGTCGCCAAAGACTGATAACCCCCGGATAAGCCCAGATCAATGACTTATTAATATATTTCCAACTTACTGACCTAATTAGGCGGGAACAGGAATCGAACCTGCAATCTTCAGGTCATGAGCCTGATGAGTTGACCTATTACTCTACCCCGCTTTGATTCTCTTTCTATATATTTCTACTTTCTTTCTTATGATATTAAGATAAGTGCATTGTTGCCACGCCCCCTCTCCCTTACTTACTGTCTGTGTTCGGTCTCTTGGTATCGGTATCGTCTTATGGGCTTGTCGACTGACGAACCCGAAAAAAGGGAATAGCCCTAATTAGGTTAGGGATCCCGGCGCGGAAGATCTGTCTGTCAGTCTATTGCTAATCCACTCGGATTCGGGTGAAGACTTTCAGGTAGCAGGGAGAGGAATGAAGTAGCTCGCCCGATAGGAATGAATTCGACCAATCCATAATAAAGGGTCTTCAATCCTAAACGAACGAAGAGCATATTTTTTCCCTTTTGTACGATCCGGGGATCTTTTTATACTTTTATGGGTCCATCCCATTCAAGAATAAAGAACTTGCGTTTCAACACTGCGCATAGCACCCCGAAATCGGGTTACTTTCATTCAGATAGATACATTATATACCTTAAAAACAAGGGCCATCCGGTCGTGAGTGAACGTTCAACCTTCGTTCACAGAAGAAGGAGACTAGTTGCGACAGGAAAGAGGGAAGATGGTGTTGTGCTTCTTACCTATGATGATTCCGCGCCTGGTCAAGCTTATTACTGGCGGGCGGTTCCGATCGATTGAAGTTACGGTTCAAAGCTAAACCCCGAAGCGAAGTAAGCTGAAACTTCGAGGTCATAAGCCCATCTGCGATTCCCTCACTCGCTAGCAACCAAACCAAATGGGATTCAATTCTTCGATTCCCTTCTCTTCCGGTTAGCAACTAACCGGCTCTCGTACTCGGTACTCTCTCCTCTCCCGTTGCCTAACCACCTTACCTATTCGCCCTAGACCCACCCACCAAATGGAACTCTGCCCTTTTCAACCAACTGCGGTTAGACCGAAAGTGGCAAGAGCTTCTTCAACTTGAGCGGATTCGATGCATCAAGACGCCAAGGTCTTCCTTCCACATGGTTTAATCGGAGTAATCGCGTAGACATAGAGTCCCTTTCTTTCTTAACCAAAGGGCGAAGTGAAGCTCACTATGTTCTACCCTTTCGGTCGAGCTACTACGCAGCGGAATGAGTGGAAGAAAGTGTAAAGTTCCAGAGATTGGTCATGTCATGCATTCACTTCCTATTTTTTGCATGACAAAGCCCCGAGCCGGTACAAGGGGTGGTACTCCCTGTGAGATAATTTAGCCCCAATACTATCCAATAGTTTTAGGCTGCGCGTCACATCATCTTGTGCTTTGCCAGTTCAGCGCTACCCTTCCATTAGGGCAACCTTAACTCGCTTCGTCGTCATGATCGGGAGAACTCACAATGCCCAGATCAAAGGAACGAAGTCTCACTTCCACACCGACTCAATAACGTAATCCTCTCGAAAGGGGTTCGAAAGCTTCGAATCACCGAAGAGTGAAAACATCATAAAGAGGGGTTGCTGGTTCGCGCGCTACGGCTTGATGTCTACGCGCCTTAGCACGCGCGATATCGCTTTCCTAAGCTAAGCGTTAAGCTAGCTCACTTTCTTTGGGTCACGACTGAAAGCTATTTAGTTAATGACCCGTAAGCGAAGGTCGCTTCAATCAAAAAAAGCCGGTTTATTTGGGCCAACAAGGCAAGGCCCTGAAGAGCAAAGATTTTAGATGATAGGGCAGCAGAGGCAAAGCAGGCACATCAACAAGTTTATTCGGTTAGTTAAAACTCAGAGGATGACCTGTTGACTATCTTGTTAGTCTTCCGTTAGGAATACCGAAAATCTTTCATGATAAGCGCCAAAGACTCAAAAGCTCACGCACGATCTACTGATCAAATAGCATAATCACGTTCAGGGGCAGGCTTTCCCCCCAAAGCATACTTTTGCTTGTTCGCCATAGCACAAGCTGATCACACACTGTGACGTCGAGCACTTCGGAGGAAGCGCAGTTCAAAAATTCCTCAGCGCTTAAAGCAAGATTCGGAACTTTAGTTTAGTTAAGGTCATCGTTTCATCCGCCCGTTCTCTTTCGGCAGAGGGTCTTGGTCTGTGTTGGTGATATCATGAGCTTAGCTAGGCAGAGGGCGGCTGTATGCCGGGCCATCGAAAGGGCGAAAGCGTGGAAGCGAATCTTTTTTTTCCTTTTTCCACGATTTCATCTATATCGAATCTTAATATCAGAATAGCTTATATAGTCATGATTCAATTCAGGTGCACTTACTTTTGATCGATTTATCATTCATTTTTCGGATCTGATTGGAACAATGGAGAAGTAGGAAGACTTTGGCGGCGATTCATAATGGTATGACGAATATCTATGTTCCAGGACATAAAATATGAATAATGAAAGATGAGGAAGAGTATATCCTGTAGTGACCATAGCAGTTCCCCTAATCGACTACTGTTCATCATAATGAACATTCCACTTAAAAACTAAAAAAACGACTCGCCGGGCGGTTACCTTTTTTTCATATCTATATCCTCTTCTGAAAAATGAAGACTAAGACAGAAGTTTCGTGGAAAATAGAAAAGTCCTTTATCGGATTGGAACCGATGACTTACGCCTCTTTCTTATTCTTAGGGCGTTTAAAGTAAAGAGCGTGACTCTACCGCTTTAGTTAAAAGGGCCCTTTTTTTATTAAATTCAATATATATATATTTCTAATATAAATTAGAATTTAATAGTATATCATTCGTGTCTCTGTTACAAGACGGCGAAACTAAATAGTTCGAATGAAATCCAATGAGAAATAAAATAAAAAAATTTTTAGGTTTAAATATGCTCGACCGAAGGGCGATCCAGAATTGAGGTTCTTTCTCTCCTACTGTACACCGAATTTTCCTGGGATTGTAGTTCAATCGGTCAGAGCACCGCCCTGTCAAGGCGGAAGCTGCGGGTTCGAGCCCCGTCAGTCCCGACCTAGGATCCGATGAATCTTTCAATTTTCTGTGAAGAGGGGAGACAAAGAGTAGAATCTAATTACCAGCAGGAGGATCCTTCTTTCGTTTCGTATTTATCATCGGACAAATCAAGCCAAGGAAAAAAAAAATGACAATAACTAGTACCGATTGATGGGGGAGAGACATATTAAGGATTCAAAGAGATACCAATAACACACCACTGGCACTCTATAGGGAAAAACACAGCGCACCGGGACAGCACCAAAGGGCAGGCACTCTATAGGGAAAGCGCTCCATGCTAGGAATGTAAGCTACCAGACCAAACGGGTGGCACGGAAAGACAGCCTGCCCAGTGCCGGAAGGTCAAGGAAGTTGGTAACCTTCAGACAGGGGAGCCGGCGACCGAAGCCCCGGTGAACGGCGGCCGTAACTATAACGGTCCTAAGGTAGCTAAAATATCTTTTCGGGTAAGTGTAGACCCGCACGAAAGGCGTAACGATCTGTGGACTGTCTCGGGGAGATTCTCGGTGAAATAGACATGTCTGTGAAGATGCACCTGGACTGATAGACCTATTTCTGCTTCACTCTTCCGGCTTAGGGCCTTTCCCGCGCTGCTTAGGCTGAAAGGAGATAAAAAACCACTCGACCAATAGGGTAAAATATGCTCTCCGCGTCAGCCCCCCCTATACCACCTAAGAAGAAAGTTCGTCGGCTCGGAAGTAGAAGCTGAAGAGAAAGAGGAAGTATCGAGGGCGAAGCTACCAAGAATTCTTCTGGACCTGAATCGCGCCCCGGAGCCGGAGACTTAAACTACCACCTCATCTGGTTAACGAAATAAAAGATAGCATTAAGACCTTTGACCTAATAAAACATAAGCGCGAGGAAGAACGTGGGTTGACCCCTATTTTATTTGGCTGGAAAAAAGAATTACAAATTCAATACATAATATACAACATAGGCGATGACTTAGCCCCGCATGGGATCTACATCCCCACCTCTGACACAACGGGTCAATGGACTAATATAATAAAAGGAATTCTACAGAGCCAAAAGAAAGTCCAGAAGTGAACTTCAAACCTTATTGCTACAATTATCAGATCCTGCTGCGCGCAGATCCATCCTTGACAGGACGAAGCCTTTCTTATCTTCCTCTTCCCGTAAGCCCCTGCGCTAGGAGTTCTCATCTCATTCCGTTTCGTTTGTGGTTCACCTTCATATTTTTCGTGGTAAAGTTTCACTCATTCCCCGAATCCATCTGCACCCAGCCAAAAGATGAGAGAGAAGGGGGTCCCTGCCCCACTATCCAAGTTAGCTCCTCCATACCACCCGACAGTTTATTTTCTTTCATCAAAATCTATTCCCTAATCCACATCGCTATATCCTTAGAAGACTTGATCTTTTCCATACACCAGATCAAGATCAATGCGCGAGAGACTAAATTATACTTAGCGATTTATTCCAATGCTAAAAACCGGGCTTACTAGTAAATCTACTACTCACACTTATGGCATAAGCCATGTCCGGGCGAGTGCACGTCATTGCATACATGAGGTTTCCAACCACAAAGGCATCCGGGAATTCACCTATCCTTTCTTTATATTCTGCATTTATTTTACACATCTCGGAAGAGAGTCACAAGGATCGAAAGGACTACTAACCGCTTTATGATCATACGCATCATGGTGCTTTATAAGATAATATATCTAAGATTGGAGGGCTTTATGGTTTTATTTTTTCTATCCCTTCAAATCGGGATTCCTAGAATAACATCGGCTTCGAACTCAAAGTGTTCACTTTTCATAGGGCATGTTTCCTGATTCACTTGCTATGGCATTCCCACCTCTCATTATTATTACTTTTTCAATATGACACCCGAAGGACCCACCACCCTTCTTTCCTGCTTTACCCTGCCCGACTACTTCATTGCGATGAAAATGGTCCCCACTGGAATATGGAAGTGGGAGAATGCTCATATGAGAACATACGGCCAGCCTTTGTTGCCTGGTCTTTTCCTTGTTTTGTTAATGCCTTTCTCCAAACAGCATCCGCGTAATCAAGGATCTGAATCCACTGAAGCATCAAAATCCGTATCCCTATCCCCTTCCTCAAAAAGGGAATGACGGGAAAGCTCTTTTCTCAATCGACTGGCCGAATAGATCGACCACCTTCCGCGCCTACCTCTCTTGGTTGCCTGCTTTTAGGGCTAGCCACACCAACCCGTCTTCTCTTGCCCGCTTGTCGGGAACGGAACTGAGCTTCTCACTAACAGAATCGTAAGCTTCATTTCATCAAACGAGACTCGGAAAGAGTAGCGTTAAAGAGGACTGGGGAGCTCTCGAAGTCTCCGATCTCACAGATGGTTAGGCTGAAATTCCTTCGCTTGTTCAGAAGCATGGGCGGTGGTCGGATGAAAAGAATGTCCCTCCCCAGGTCCCTGGTAAGGGGTAGAAATTGCAAGCAGCCTACTTGCCTTCGGGCGAGCATATTCTAACCTCTCGCATTCAATCCTTTTCTCTCACGGAAACTCTTACCTACTCCTATGTGAAAGATATACGCTTTGCTTTGTATTAATCTTTTGCCTGCTTTTTGGGATTTGGTACGTGGTGGAGTATTGCTCCCGGCGCCCTTCTAAAACATACGGATACCCGTTGTTTAGTAAATTAGGACCTCTTACGCCTTTCTTGCCCTTGTTAATGGCCTTGCCCTTTCGTGCAATTCAGACTTCCTAAATGTCCTTGTCCTAATAGTTGCGAGATTCCATATAGTAAAAGTATCCCTAGCTTGAACTTCGATCCCTTACAGATCCAGCCCCATAACAAGATTTTTTTTTCTTTTCGATTATGCTAGGGGCAGTCTTGCTAAGTCTAGCACTCTCAGAAAGTGTTTCTGGCTCGTTAGTTAGTTAGACTTAGGGCAAGTTCCACTGCCTAATTGTTATATCTTTTTTACTTATGACTGCGACTTGGTATTTCCATTGGTGTGATTTAGTCGGGGTTGTATTTGGAATTGAAGCAGGGCCTCAACCCAAAAGAAAAGGCCAGCAAACTACTGCGTTCCTCAGACGTCTCTCTCCATCTCTTTTCTTTGCTTGTAGGAACGAGTAAGCTTAGTTAGGGTACGAGGAAGGGGCTTGTCTATCGAATACTCTCTTGTTTTGTTTATGGAGTAGTTCTCTATTCTCTTTTTATCGATCGTGCAGGAATCCCCACCTCTATATAAACTATTTGATCCAATCATTACCATTCCCAGCTTCCCTTCCTTTTTTTCCCGCCGGTGACTTTATCAGGGCGTAGCAGGAGAAGAAAGAAGGCATCAGTCTCGTCGTTAAACTCATGGTTTTCACCATTGCAATCACATCTATCATCATAATAGGTTCTAAAGTCAAAGGAGAATAAAAAGTAAATTTTTACTTTTTATTTTTTTTTTAATTGAAGAAAAGCGAGTATTAAGAATGAATACACCCGATATTTTTTTTTTAGCGAATTCGTAGTTTTCTAAACAAAAGTACTCTCACTTATTATACGATACCACTGGGAATTGGATGCTTCCTCAACACTTCTTCTATCCCAGCCAATGAGTGCGCAAGAGCTGATAGGCCAATAATTGAATCAATTGCAGCGCTTACTGTAAGAAGAAGACCGGTTACAAGAAGAGATGCAGCGACAAAGGCTGCAGGCTAAGCTAAGGATTCGGCAGGCGAGACAGATATTGAATTAAGAAAGAACTAAGCCTCATCTGATTCAGATAAGGAAAGAACGGACTGACGTCATAGAATGGAAACCGTAAGTAAGGCTCCCTGCGCCGCCTCTGACGGCATGAGCGATAGCTCATGACTGCTATATGGATCTCTCTATGTAGCAATCCGGACCGTATTGAAAAGGTTCCTGTGGAGGCCTAAGCTCTAATGCCGCAACCCAAAAGGCCCTCACTGGTTGACGCGGAAGGCCAGCGTTTCTGGGAATAGCTGATGGAAGGGTTTGTTGGGGCATGAGAAAAAAAAGTCTTTGGGTTCCGGGGGGAGTATGGTCGCAAGGCTGAAACTCCAAAAAACTAGCTATACTTCCTCAATCCAGGAAAACCAGAGCAAAAGTATCATTTCCCTTCCTCTTCCAAATGCTGCAAAGGCCTCTCTCTTGGGTTTAACTACCGGTTGGGTTAAGTCAATGGACTCAACCACCAATCCATTTGAGTTGTCTCACCTATTTCCTGGAAGACTAAAAAGCAAACTCTTGATAATTAGTAATAGTAGAAGCTCAGGGGGGACAAAGGTCTCGGTGAATTGGATCGTGAGTGCCCCGAATTTTGGCGAAAGCACAAGGATAGACTTATTCGGGATTCCTATCTCTGGAAGTATCCCGAATAGCCATCCAGTAGAGAGCGGGAGGAAGAAACCTAAGAGAAAACACTCTTCTCTTCGACAGGATAGCAGGTTCAGATCCAAAAAAGCTTTGGTATTCTCCGCCCGCGGGAGTAGATTGACCCAGCTATTGCTGCTGCGATTGCCCGAAACTCACTCACACGATCAGTGGAAACTTCCAGGAAAAAAGTAGCCATCCGTACTATAATAGAATAGAGTCCCCCCCTTCCTATGGGTTCCCCCACCGACCCAGTGATACACCAACCGCGCTCCTTTCTTTTCTCCGATCATAAAGTCCCCAGATCTCTTTCTTTGTCTTTCCTCCCCCCCCCTGAATAAGTAAGGCCCCGTTCTTTCTAATTAAAAAAAGAAAAAAAAAGGGGGGAGACCGTTTGAAGTGTCGAAGGCCTATGCTAAAGTAAGAAAGAAAGTACATTAAGGTTACGAAGTCACTTAGCCGAACTAGAAAGAAAGGGACGCTATGGTTAAGAAAAGCTCAGGTTATGAAATCGCTTAGCCGTTAATTAATTAAGTAGTAGTGAAGCGTCAGTACGGAGTTGCGTCAGCTGTAGATATAGACTAGGCTAAGGGACGGACTTCATCTCTTCTATTCTCTTTACTTACACCTTACACTTCCGCTGAGTCTAACGAGGCTCGGGTGCGGAGCCTTCCACTGTGGACCGAGACTACGCAAAGGTAGAACACCATAGAAACTTCGCTTACTTTATCATAAACCTTGATTTCGCTACGCTCAATAAGAATCCAGAATAGCAGAAATCGGTTCGTGTTCCGCTTCCAAAGTAAGTCGTCTTTGTTCAAGTGTGAACTGCAGACGACTCTCCAGTGATTAAAATCCTTCTTTCTTTACTTCTGGGTCAACCCAACCCGAATGGGAAGAAGAGGGTCAGCCAAACAGCGGGCTGCTACTTTTTTTACATTTTCTGAGGCAGACCAATTAGGCAGGCATTTCAAAAAAAGGGAAGGGAACTTCTCGCCGAAGGGGGCAGGCAGTAGGAATGAAGGAGGCGGGAAGCTACCGCTTCTAGAATGCAAGCTTATCCTTTACTTTTTTTTAGCCCGCTATTGAAAAAAAAAGGTTTATGGATGAAGTAATCGGAGTGACAAATGGTTACGGTTGCGGAAACCAGAGAAAGTAGGTTACCTTTTGAATCAAAGTAGCGACAAGCCGAGTACTACGACTACAGGGGGGTAGGGGCGGATGTAGCCAAGTGGATCAAGGCAGTGGATTGTGAATCCACCATGCGCGGGTTCAATCCCCGTCGTTCGCCCATCAATAAATGGACCATTTGTTTCGGAGACAGAAGACAAACCAAAAATTCTTTTTTTTAGTCATTCCCACCATTGATTGGAATTTTTATTGTGATAAACCGTGATTTGCTATAACAGCGTGATTCTATAAGCTAAGCAGATGAGGAAATTCAACAAAGCTTTACTCGCCTTTCGCTGCCTTCTAAATAGAATAAGTCCGCCGTCACCCCCACTGGCAGTATGCTATGGGAAATGCAACTCCTGCTACTAGGCTAGCTCGTTAGGGCTATGTGATTTTAGATGGTTCGATAGAGGGAGCGACTACTATATATTATACCCTGTAAAGGGTACTTGTCCGTAATCAAAGTCTCAGTCCGCGACATGCTCTGGACACTGACGAATAATAGGACATTATTTTCGGGGGTCTCTCGGGTGCCTTCCGTGAGGAAGGGATTAACTAGCTGCTACTGATCCTGGCCTAGCAAGCAGCATGAAAGAAGAGACTTAATTCGACGAGATAGAGGTGGCCTTATCCTGCACCGATCCGAAACCAAGATCAATGGCAGGTAGAGATCCCATCCCCTATCATTCTTTCTTGCCCCTACATCAGGAAGAAGTGGTTGTCTTAGTTATTTCAAAAATTGGCGGATCCGAGAACAGAAGGCAATGAATATGGTCTTTCTTTTGGGCCCTATGAGTTAGATTCAATAATTACTGTGAAAGAGAATGCCACTATCATGCTCGCTTGGATGGGACATTTCCCCAGTTAACTCTATTTTCAGATCAACACCGGTAGTCTGCTAGCGCTAAAACTAGGCCTTCCGTTCTCCGATTCAAGCTGCCCTTTCTTATGGTATAGAGCTGGGAATGTTCTCTTCTTTTTCTTCCTTTGATACGTCTCCAGACGCGGTTCTACGTCCACTAGATGTATGTGAATAAGATCCACTTATAACTAATAAAGCCGGAAATAGTTTAAAATCCCGTTGATGAACCAGTTTAGGATAGTTACCCAGAACGTATTGAAGCTTACCTTATTAGAGAAAAGGAAAGGGGCGTAGCGGTAAGAAAGGAAAGAAGAGCCTATGACTCCATATTTAGATTCAATGGTTGAATCTAACAACACATACTCGAAATAGTTGTTCGTTCCTCTTCAATGGAAAGTTCTTACTCTAAGGCAGCACTCTTTATGGGTTTATCGCATGCCCGACCCCTAGGACCAATTAAAGTGAATGAAGGAGATCTGAAGTTCGACGCAGAGCTTATTTGAATTTAAGGCAAAGAACTGTTCTCGGGGAGGACTCTTTCTTTTTATGGGAACTACATATGCCATTTGAAGACGGGGAGACCTGGTTTTTCAAAAGATAGAAGAGCACCCTTTCCCCCCATTTTGGAGAGAGGATAGCAGCATTTGCCAGCTAAAGAGGTGTTCGTTGGTCTTCCCTTTTTAAGAGCCATCGGTGAATTAACTGCTTCAGGTTTTCATATAATAACCTACTTTACGAAGATCTATTCCTTCCCTTCGGGGTCGCAGTCAAGGTAGGGACATGACTAGTGAAAGCAATCTGGGAGTAAAGCATGATGCATTCTTCCTCAATATCAAGTTCACCAACTACAGTGATAATGGTTCCGTTCATGGGAGACTTTCAACTGATATGATATGAGGATACCACAACCAAAACCACACCCGTAAGCT
>JAUJYP020000126.1:20000-35000 GCA_030674075.2 Linum usitatissimum | reverse complement strand
AGGCAGGCTGTCACGATTGAATGATAGAGTAGACTTTCTTAGTATACCCGAAGCGAAGGAAAGTAAAGAGAAGAGGTGGTAGCTGTCCATGCAAGGAAGTTACACAAGCTATTAACGCAAGTCTTCCGTGGAGGAAGGAAGCCAGGGAGTAGCACTAGTTGATTGAAAGGACACCACATCAGGAATAGATCGACAGTCGCATATCCGCTGCTGGAGTTCTTGACCCGATGCGATGCCGGAGCAACATACATAGGGGGTCGGTGGAGATCAAACAACGATCGTATATAACAGATGCGCGAGCCGCTCGATTATATACGTGGAATAAATGGATTGAGAACATGGCGGAGATTCCTTATTTAATTGAATATGAAAAAGAAGTGCCCAAGACGGATCAGTAGATGCTTGATGAAAGGTTGAGGGCTCTCGTGCAACTTATTTTAGTTGAGCGGCAAAAGCATAGTCTGAAGTCTCTTTCTTTCTCTATCAGTAGAGCTTTACGGTAACGCGCTGACTACCCAACTGATCCAATAACCTGCTACCAGACTAGGAATCTCTCCTTAGCAGTCTGAGATATTCAACCCTGTAATCACATCGTTCTTACTCTTTCATCATTTCGATCGTCTTAGTAGGATGCTTTTTCTCATTAAAATGATCCTTTCCCGAAGCAATTAATTAATCTCTCAGTTGGTTAGCGTCTGTATTTGGACTTTTTTCTTTCCGTTCGTTAACGACTTAGAACGAGCAAGGTAGTAGCCTACCTCAGCTGAATGTTGGGACAACCAATAATAACCGTGCTTATCATTTAATAAAGAAAGAAAACCTTACTGCTTCGTGGGAAAGCAATTCACCCACGACTGCTACTACTGAAGATCTATTAAGACGGCTACCTATAAGTTGCCTCGGACCTCTGCCTCACAGCTGAAAATAGAACCTCTAGCTTCATGCCCGGACCTGAACTACTACTGGTTTAGCTGCCTAGCTACTAAGAACAAGGTATCCGTCCTGCCAATCTAGTAGAAAGAGTATAAGTAAGAATCCCCTCAGGGAACACTTGTTAGCTACAGTTCCTATAACCCTTTTACGAGCTCAGGCAAGAAACTCCAAAGGAAAACCTTTCTTTCTGCTCGCCTTTGTTCCTTATCCATTCAGAATGGGCTCGGGTGGGACTCTTATAGGTCGGATCGGCGAAGCCACGCCACATTCTCCAGTGCAATTGCTAGTGGGCGAAGATGCTTCCTCTCTCTTATCGGAGTCCAGATCTCCCTAAAAACTTCCTACGACAAGGAGACCGAACTCCCCTCATCCCAGCAGGAGGGAGCACCCACATCTCTCTTGAGGTGATATCGGGGAACGAACAACCAAAGCGTTACGCCTCAAAATAAAAAAACTATACGGAGACCTTCCGAATGACCTATAGAACAACGCCCGATCGATTCGTGAATTGACCAAAGATCACATCGGTTGCTCTCACCTGTTCCGCTCCACGACGAGGAAGTAGGCACCTGCTCTCCTATTCTGAATGAAGTAAGGGTGGGTTCGGCCGAAGCAGCCTTGATTCGGTCTCCCTCCTTCCGGCCCCTATCCGGGTAGGATGGGGGGGTGGCCAATCCAAGAGCAGGTTCCTAGCTCGGCCGGCTGCCTTCGATAGAGCACCATCATCCGGAATTGGCAGCTGGTTCAATCGGCATTGACATGACAAAACAGTTATAGAGAGATCTCGTCTATTTGAGAGGCCAGGTAAAAAAAGTTAGAGGGGAGTCATCATAGGAAAGATATTGAACGGGATCCGTTCGGGAACTTGGAATGTTGGATGAGTTATGGTATGGGGGGGACTGCAACCTCTCGCTATTTCCGCGATCATCCGAGGAAAAGGCTCGTTAAGACCTTTCGGGACCGGCCCGCGATGAAGAACTCAAGGGAACCCCCCCACTGATTGTAGAACTTCGCCCTTTTCCAACTCTGACTTCTTCCACTTTTGGTTGGCATGATCGGGCGGGGAAAACGGGGTTCGAACCCGATACTTTTGGCGTGACAGACCCGCACTCTAACCGACTGAGCTATTTCCCCCTTTCGCCGCTACTTTGATTCAAAAAAGTAACCTACCTGCCTATTAGTTTACAAAGTCAACATCGGAGAGTATTCTTAACAGCTGTACTAATGCCGTTCGCCCCGCGAGCGCTTTACTAATATAATAGAAGAAAGTAAGGCTCTTCTGCTGAGCGAAGCTGCGAGCCTACTTAAATAGGGCTACAGCAAGCCTTCCCTGTTCCTATGAACATGAGTCTATTTTTGGTTTAACCTTGAGTCAATAGGTAGTCAACTACACCAAAGTAAAAAAAAGGTATTAGTGGGCTTGTTTGTTCAACTACTCTTGAAATACTGAAGGTCGCCCTACCCCTCTCAAACTCACTACTAAAGAGTTGGGTTACGAAAGTCACTGAGCGCACCTTTGGTACTTCAGTAGGACTGACTTGCGGGGCGAACGGCATTCTGTTGTACTACTAACACTAGCTGTACTACAGTAGTTTAGTAGCGCCTTTTGAATAAAATAGGCGAACAGCCGGCATTGCAAGCAAATAGAGAGCCCCGCCCGTTTGACTCGTCGCGAGCCGGAAAGCGTACCGGCTTTTTCGCGAAAGGGCCGCTTGCTTCTTGTATTTTTCCAATTATTCATTCCTGGGAATCAGAAGAAGCAGATAGAGCAAAGGCCTCCTCTTTCCGTCCGCTCTTCCCGAAGTGAGCGAATTGCATGTAGAGATCCGTAGGGGCTTATAGTTTAATTGGTTGAAACGTACCGCTCATAACGGTGATATTGTAGGTTCGAGCCCTACTAAGCCTACCACCCCTTCTCTTCACCCGATACAAGGCAATCTCAGTCCCCGCCACCCTGCGGATCTCAATGACGCGACGGCACCTGGAACCACACTGCTGCCTAACCGACGGGCGCGCCGTCGTATTCTCTACCTACCCACCTGTCTCGCTTTCGGGTACAGGTAGCCGCCTTTTCTTGAAGGTCGGGACCAAGACGGGGTAGTACAGTCAGAAAATCGTGTTGTCCTCGCTTAGCCCCGTTCATCTTCGGCGCTCGATCAGTGAGCTATTACGCACTCTTTCGATCGAATAGGAATCCATTTTCTGAAAGATCCTGGCTTTCTTTCGTGCTTTGGTGGGTCTCCGAGATCCTTTCGATGACCTATGTTGTGTTGAAGGGATATCTATATGATCCAATCGATTGCGTAAAGCACGCGGTAAGAACGGAACCGGGAAAAGTATAGAGAAAAGACAGTTCTTTTCTATCTATTTGTATTCGATTAGTCTTAGTTAGTGATTCCGGCTCAGTGAGTCCTTTCTTCCCTGATGAACCGTTGGCACCAGTCCTACATTTTTTTTTCTCTGTGGACCGAGGAAAAAGGGGCTCAGCGAGAAGAGGATTGTACCATGAGAGAAGCAAGGAGGTCAAACTCTTTCAAATATACAACATAGATTCTGGCAATGCAATGTAGTTGGACTCTCATGTCGATCCGAATGAATCATCCTTTCCACGGAGGTAAATCTTTGCCTGCTAGGCAAGAGGATAGTAAGTTATAAATGCTGTCTCGGTAGGATATACATGTATTTTTTTTCTATTACTATTACTATGAATACTATGAAATTAATAAATTCAATAGTGAGTGGGGGGGGCGAGGCCTCTGTTGATAACCCGAAAGTACCTGTTGTCGTTGGCAGGCAGCATATGGGAAAGGGGTTTCTGTAAATAGAATATGGGGAAGGACGTTGTACACCCCCCCCGCGAATCTACTTTTTTTTTTGAAACCCTTTCTTTTTTTTGGTATGCCGCCCCGCGAGCAAGGAGCGATAGAAGCAAGTGTTCTGTGGTGATGTCAGAATTTTCACCTATTTGTATCTATTTAGTGATCAGTCCGCTATTTTCTTTGATCCCACTCGGTCTTCCTTTTCCATTTGCTTCCAATAGTTCGACCTATCCAGAAAAATTGTCGGCCTACGAATGTGGTTTCGATCCTTCCGGTGATGCCAGAAGTCGTTTCGATATACGATTTTATCTTGTTTCCATTTTATTTATTATCCTTGATCCGGAAGTAACCTTTTTCTTTCCTTGGGCAGTACCTCCCAACAAGATTGATCTGTTTGGATTTTGGTCCATGATGGCCTTTTTATTGATTTTGACGATTGGATCTCTCTATGAATGGAGAAGGGGTGCTTTGGATCGGGAGTAATCACTAGTGATAGGGAAAAAGTCGGGGGGAAGGACAAAGGAAAGAGCGATGCCTACATTAAATCAATTGATTCGTCATGGGAGAGAAGAAAAACGGCGCACGGACCGTACTCGAGCTTTGGATCAATGTCCCCAGAAGCAAGGAGTATGCCCGCGTGTTTCAACGAGAACACCGAAAAAACCGAATTCAGCTCCACGTAAGATAGCCAAAGTACGGTTGAGCAATCGACATGATATATTTGCTCACATTCCAGGCGAAGGTCATAATTTGCAGGAACATTCTATGGTCTTAATAAGAGGAGGTAGAGTAAAAGATTCGCCAGGTGTGAAATCCCATTGTATTCGAGGAGTAAAGGATTTGCTGGGAATTCCAGATCGAAGAAGAGGCAGATCAAAATATGGTGCGGAAAAACCCAAATCGATATGAATGGAAGATGCCTCTGGATATCGTAAGAAAGGAAATTCCGAGGGCGACGCTGGCGCTAACCAATCGTGGACATGGCCCGGTAATGATATTTTGAAAGTACCAATCCAGATATGAGATAGAGCACAGCTGAATGCCAAAGCTGACTCTGACTCCGTTCTTGCCTTAAGACAGGTAAGATTCCGGAGTCGATCCCAAACCTACGTCCTAGGAAATGCACCTCTCACGAGGGTAGAACTCACACTTGACTTTCCAGGGATCGCTTACTTTATTATTTGGTGGCATGAAGCAGTGGCTTTGGCATAAAGGAATCTCTGTCTTGGGACTTGCCCGAATGAACTGCCTTAGGAATAGAAGCGATGCAGGATGGGAAAAAAAGTCTGAAGTAATCAGTAGTTTGCCGGTACCAGTCTCAGTCGAAAGATAGGAGCCAGTGAAGATGGGAAAGGAAAGTCTAAAGTAGAGCGTGAAGCTGTGCCCCTAAGGCGAGTTCGTTTGCTATCCTATTTTACGTAATATCGGGTGTTAGACCAAATGAGAGACGCTATATAAGACGTTAGCAAGAGCGAAAAGAAAGCCTTTTAAGACACGTTTACTACCTACCCCTTATGCCCGTGTTTCCTTTTAGAGAAAATAGTCGTTAGCGCAAAGAATGCAATAGTTTTCAAAGTCCCATCTTTGGTGCGTTAATCGAAAGAGAAAAGAGAGTAGTAATACCCTCACCTTAATATCGTGGATAACGTTACAAGCACTCCCGTTTTATACAAATACCCTTACTAAGGAGCTAACAGTCAGTCCGTTAAGACCTACCTTTTTTATCCTAGCGTGTTTAACGGGCCCCCTGCTCCATTGCTGAAACAGGGGGAAGAAAGTGGCTTCATTGAAGGCCTTACCCATACACCTCTGCCCAACAATCTTACCCGCCTCAATCTCTCAACCGTTAATGACCTCAGGCGGCCAGCCCACTGCTGCTAGTTAAAAGCCTTAGTTCAGTTACCTATTGGGATATCTTTATTAAATAAAATAGTTCAGTCTAACTGTCCCCACTACGCGGTAAGAAGCAAGGGAAGGGGTGGATTATTACCTTCGGGAGCATAAGATAACGAAAGGGAGACAAAGTCCTAACTAAATCATAACACAAGCCATCTATCATATCAGTCGAGTTCGATCCGATTCGTTCTTATCTATAGATAACGCAAGAGAGAACTTATGACTTCGCGGATGGAGAGGGATTCGAACCCCCGGTATTCCTTTCAATACTTCGGTTTTCAAGACCGACTCTTTCAACCGCTCAGACATCCATCCCCTTCGCGCTTCGCCCGCCCTATCTATCCGCGCGCTGGCATGGCAGGTAGGGGCTTATCTATGTGATTCGCTGCGCTTGCTTGCGCCTGCCTATCTAGGGCTGCCTGCCGGTTAGCGAAACTTTTCCGGTAGTACGAATCGCTATGCTTCGCTTCTTTCTATATGATAATATGCACCTTGGTTGCTGCGCTCGCTGCGGGTAATAGCAAAAGAGTAAAGAACGAATGATCCTCCAAACAAAAAGAATGGATTGAGTCCGACTCAAGCGAGTGAGTGAAAGGCGTGGCAAGAGAGCGAGTGAAACTCGCGAACGATCGGCAAATGAAGGACCGATCCTTTTGCGACAGTACTGTTGCGAGACTGGTACTTCTCACGAGCACAACATATAGACTAAGGTTGCCCATCACCCTAACGCTCTTTTTTTAAGTTAAGGCCTTTTCTATTTTCTTTCTAGTATGCTTCCTCCATAAGAACACTGAACGCCCAGCTTCGCAGAGCTGCTCTCCCCCCAGCCCACCCCACAGCATAGTGTGGAATCGGGATCGTTTCATCGAGCACCATTTCTTTTAGATAGAAAGGTGTTCTGACTCTATTGGATCAAGTCATAACCTACGCCTTATACTACTATGGATTTACGGGACTACTTTCTTACCGCCTTAGGAATCTATGAGAGAGGGGGTTCACTGCTGACTTACCAAATAAGTTGACTAAAGAAACTGACCTAAGCATAGCTCTCCGAACCAACTGAAGGAAACAACGACATAAAGAAAGACAGACAAGGACGGGAAAGGCGGAGAAGCAATTCCCCCCTGCTGGGGGTTCCTTTTACACGATCCAAGATCAAGAACCGGAGAAACTGCAAGACCTGAAACTGAAAGAAGGGGCCCTCGATATACGAATGGACTGATAGGCGGGCGTCATCACTTCGAAGACTCCCAAGATGGGACCGAATCGAAAAAAAGGAAGTCTTACTCTTAAGGATTAGGTAATGACTCAATGGCTGTCGATGACAGGGTTAAGGTGAGTGTGAGCTAGTGCTCGTTGCAGGCAGGCCTGTTCGGAGCGATCTGCTTCCATTGCCAGTTATCCAGTTTAAAGTAGTGGTATTGGTAAGGTAAGCAACCCGGTAAAGTTTTTCAGCTCTAAAACAATGGGAAAAAGTAGAAAGATCTCCCTTAGGAAGGGCCGGCCAGCTAGCATGGACGTACAGGACGCAGTTTCGGTTCTATGCTTTGAATCCGTGCATGGAAGATAACAGACCTCCCGAAGAATGAAAGGAAAGGCAGCTAGGAGGGATCGCTAGACCAGCAGTCAGTTCTCCACTATAGTCAACTTAGAGCAAAGCAAGCTTGCGAAGCAACCGAGGCAAGAGCGTAAAACAGCTTTTCCCGAACCAAAGGATCCAGGTTCTCTTGAAAGAAAATATCTTGATTCCTCAGCATCAGGCGATGTCTCAGTATCATCTGCATCCAAACCTGAATTTGACTCCGAAGAGGGACAACTCATCAAAAATTAACCGACAAGTCGAATCCATATCATCAGAATAGAGGGCATAGGACTCTTTGCCCTAGTATTCACTAGGATCAGAAAAGGTCGGCTCATAACATAAACTCAAAGACGTCAGAAAAGCACACTTAACGCGGTTCATCAGGTTGTTCAGAGGCTCCTTCCACCACCCTGCTTCAACATATCCGTTGTCATTAGTAACTTCTTTCTTTTAACGATAAAAAGTGTTAAAAGCTTGCTTTAGCGCGTTAAAAGAAATTTTTTCACCCCTACCGAGTAAGTTTCTCGCTTCTTTCGGAATGCACTGAAAAGCTCAACGCGCTCGTATGACGGGAGAGGGTAATTCCACTTCTGATCTAGCAAAGCACTCGAAAGCCTGCGGGGAAGGCTAGTCTATTGACTTGTTTACTGTAGAGAGGTTAGCGCTAGCAAGTCTTAGAAAGCTTGCTGGATGAGAGAAAGAAGATGATAAGCCTAAAGCAGATGAACCAAAAGGGAGTACTGGAAGCTAAGCGAACCAAGGTATGGAGCTAAACAACAGGCGTAGGCCAAACCAAAGCGTTACGGTCAAGCGGTAGTCCCCGGCATCCATACTGGATCTTCGGGTAAGGGAAACTTGTCTCGGTGGGAAGGGAATCTATCTTTGAAGAAAGAAAACAGCAACTACTCTCGATGGTAAAATATAGTAAAAAGCACTTTCTTAAACAAAGGATTAACAAAGAAAAAACTAGCCTATGTTCGGGCTGATACGAGAATAGCCCTTTAGCTCTTATGCTCGTTATCCCAGGCAATATGATATGCTTAGCGCGTCAAGCTCAACAAAGCTAAACTGTTTCAGAGTTTCATTTCAAGCACCTTTTATCTCTGCTGTCGCATATCAGCTGTTGAGATAAGCCATATCTTTCAATTTCTCCAAGTCCTCTTTCCGATCGAAGCAAAGAGGCTGGCTCTAACGCTCTCATCCCCAATCCCCCGATCCATGACAGCCAATAACAGACAGATCCGTCCTTGCCGAGGAGCTCTTGTTAGTCCTAGTTTCAGGAATTGAATCAATAGTTGATCAAAGTTTTTTAGAAATCCATAAAAAAATTATCAAATCCTATAAAATTCGTAGCGTCAAGCGTCGATACTGACTTCAATGAGTTTTAATCGAAATGAGACTTTCTCAATTGGTCCTCGGGAAAGTGGTCAATCGGCTTCGTTGAATCGCTTCTTGAAATAGAGATTATGTTTAGCTCATCGGGCTAGAATATGTATATCGATATGTCACCCCGTCCTGCCCTTGTCTTTTTGTTCAACTGGTAAAGGTCATTGCCTGTCTCAAAGGGTCGGATCCGCATTAGTCTAAGGTGCTTGCTCCTTTGAGTTGGACTTAGAGAATAGAAATGGCCCTTGAAAGACTTTTCAAATTTCTGTAGGACTCTTACTCTGTCTATGTCCATACGGCCTGACGAGTGAAATCCTGAGTTTAAACGAGGTCAGAAGAGTAGGCGGCCTGGAAGGGATTGCTAAAATCTCGTACTCTATGAAATCATTTTTGAAAAAAGGGAGCCCTTTTTAGGCGTCAAAGTGAATTCCACTTTAGACAAGTCTAGCAAAGCTGCTCATCTGAAATCTTTCTTCTTCAATGTCTGT
The DNA here is from genome assembly GCA_030674075.2 of Linum usitatissimum. Lineage (NCBI taxonomy): Eukaryota > Viridiplantae > Streptophyta > Magnoliopsida > Malpighiales > Linaceae > Linum > Linum usitatissimum. The sequence continues at coordinate 25,896 of JAUJYP020000126.1, read as the reverse complement.
CCGTCGGTCTGGTCTATCTGAACTCATGGCATGCCTGCTCTTCCTATCCCAGGGGCCAAGACCGTCTTCAATAGCTGCGGATTCTGGTTAACTTCCTCACAGAGAAAGAAGAAGGAGTTGTGCCATCTCTATCAGCTAGTGTTTTTGCCTTTTTCCCAGTTATCGGGCTTACCGCTGTTAGGAATCGATTAGACTAGATGCCAATAAGAGAACAGGGCAAAGAACTGAACTTCTAAGCTGGGTTGTGCAAGTGAGACTTCGTTCCTTTGTTGATCCGCTTAAAGAGTTCTTTCCTTGAATGGAAGGAGATAGAAATTTATTATTCTCAGCTTCTACTTCGACAGACGATTCTCTTCTTCATTCTTCTTTTTTCTGCGCAGGAGTTCTTCGAGCGCGTGAGATTTCAATGACAGTTTGATCACTCGACCCCGTCCGGTCCTATTTCAAACAAAAGAAGCAAAGAAGGGAAATCTTCGTAAAGACAGCAAGGGGTGTCACCTTCGAATTGAATAGTGAGCCTTCTTGGATGGGCCGGCTTCCTCTGTCCTGGTCTCTACTTCCTCAATCATAGCATTGATTTCCAACCGTCACAGGCCCGACAACTCCTCCTGACTTGCATCCTTCTTTGAGTCGTCCGGGGCAAACAGGCTTAGAGCAGATCGCTCTACCGCAGCTGGACGCGGAAAGGTAGCCCTGATGTGGGGGATTTGAATTGGAGCATCAAAAACTGGACGTCCTTGAGCCTGGGCCAACCTTCTTCCCCTATCTCTGTCCGAGATCTTCGATACCGACGTTCAATGCAGAATTGGGCATTTATCTTTAACAAACGCTTAGCTCTCCGAGCCTTCCTTTTATGAGTCCTCAACATGATCTTTCATACATACCCTCTCTTTCCGCTTCTCCTTCCTTACTGCATTTATGAGTATCCCCAATTTCCTCCTTGAAGCAAGTCTTCCCCGGTTGTCAAGTTAGTGAGTGCACTACATTGAGTAGGAATTGGAATAACTGCTCTTAGAATTAGAAAAGGTAACTGAATGCGTAACCGCTGCTTTCGTATCAGCTGTGAGTCTTGAGGAAGGAGGATAGACTCACTATGAAGGGGAATTTTTTAGATGATGTGCAGCCATAAACCTCTGCTCTGGGCAACCATCGGGAAATGCCATTCATGAAAGGTAAGGTAGAACATCTTTCAGGGTTCATTCTGCCTTTTCTTTCCCGTTTAGAGAAGAACCTAATTTCAGTCAATCTCTTGACCTCATTCGGCCTATCTCTCCCCGATTCTCCTTATTCGGAGTTGAGTCGCTGCTGCCTTCGCTCAGTAGAATATAGGCTGCTTGGTTTATCCCGCTTAACGCTAATTCCTAGCAAGGACGCTCTACTTATCATATTCATATGCCTCTCGAAATCTCAATTCTGAATAGACTTCTTCGATGAGAAGGAATTGGCCGCCGGGAAGTCAGTTTATTTTTTTGGTCTTTATCCTTTATCGTAAAAAAAGTAGCCTGCCTTACGACTGGTTCACGTTCACAGCCCTATAGCGCTAGCCAGCTAGAAAGCAAAGCATACACATGATAGGCATTTTGTTTAAAAAAACAATGACATTTCTCTCTTAAGCTATCAGCAGCTGCGACAGCTGATTTGCGCAAATCATTAACTCCTAAACTCAAGAACTACAGGAAGGGTAATCTACTGAGCTAGCCTCCCGTTATGCGCCAATGCTTGAACTGGACCGTTGACCTTTACCAAAAGAAAGAAGGCACTCAAAAGTAACCCTTCTAATTCGGACCTACACTCTATGTTTTTTAAGGTCCTTCTGCACTCACCTTGTGCTTATTCTTCTTTTGAAACATATTCTTATGTGCAGCATTAGTCTTTTCAGAGTGCTATTCAAATCTCTTTTCAGCTTCTGCCTAAAGAAAATGGTCAGATCAATCATAGTTAAATTAAAGGAGGAGTTTCACGGGAGAGAGTGGTTGTCAAAGACTCAAACGACTTCAGCAGACTTCCCGCTCACTGATCACGATCAGTCATTTTGACTCTAACTGCTACAAATTCTTTGATAATCTTCTCCATCTTGTCTAAGTGCCGAAACACACCCGTCCCCTCTTGCATCTTGCTTGGAAAAAACCGTTGCCGAAAAAACTTCATCTTTACTATTGTCACTGACTCATACGTTCTCTGTGGAGTCCCCCTTCTTTCTCGTGCAGAAATTCTTTTTACCACTGAAACGTCTACCTTATCCTTGACCACCATTAGCACAGCTTCGAAGAACTTTTTTTCTATCTCCGCGGGTCACTAAACTAACCTTCTCTGGTCAGCTTTGTATTTTGGCTATTGAACTAATCTTCTTCGAACCTCCCATTCCCGAAAGGCAACAAAGCCACGTTAAAAGCCCCTAACATGGTACCCATTCGATGCTCGAGAAAATAAGATAGCTCTGGTTCGTTCTCCATCTCATACTTCTTTTTTTTTTCCTTAATTTAATAGAAATAATTAATTAGTTATCTAGTTCCCCAGGGCGTTAGGTAAGGACTTAACTTCCTTATAACTCCCCAGCCAGCAGCATCTGGCATTCTTTCACTGCTTTCAATATAATATTCATTGCCTTAATTTCTTTCCCGAGGATATTTAGTTGAAAAAGATTCGCCTCCCTTTTGGGGATTTGGAATCGGATCTGCTGTGACTGGTATAGAATAGGCTACACATTCATCCGGTCTTTTAAAATTCCCTTCTTTCCCTCTTATCAAGTAAATTCCTTTACTTTACCACCTACTTTAACTAACCCTAACCTTCTTCTTCAATCCCCTTGAGCTAAGTACGAAGCTCTTACTAGTACTAAAAAAGGGGGAATGCCTCATCTAATCTTTTCTTTACCCAGTAATAAGAGCTCTACAGTTAAGAAAGAAAAGCACGGCCTAGGAAAGGGCATTTCCATAACATAATAAAAGAATAGTACTTTTTCGCTGGGGATATTCCATTTAATTACCTGGGAAGAGAATGAAAGGCGGGAAAAGAAGATTTAACTAGAGGTTCAATCCCAAGATACTTGATATCTTCTAGCTCTGCTTCTTCAACTCAAGCCACTCGAAGGAGGAATGCGTCATGCTTCTTTTTTTTCTTGAACAGCACCGGTGCCCTACTGATCCTCTTTGGCTGGCCCACCGCCCCTTGACCTAACAAAGACACTGACCAACCTAAGCTAATCTCGATTAGAACAGAAAAAGTCAAGACGCATACTGACATTCCAAGATCTGACTCGCTGCCCGAAAAGCTCTTCTTTTTATGCTAGCAGGGGTGGGTAAGAAACATAGTCTAGGAAGACTAATTGAGAATGGGCCCGTCGACCAAGATATCGATCCAGCCCAGAGTCAGGGAGGGAAATCAGGAAGAAAGGGAAAATTCCTTTGATTCTTGGTTATCCGACTAAGGGCGGATGGGGCAGGCAACGATAGCTGCATTTCTATAGGTTCGATTCATCAATGTCGGTATCTCAGTCACAGATTGATGTTGTCCTCCCTTAGCGGATTAAGCTAAGCTTTTTTAGCTATAAGACCCCATAATACCCGATTGAACAAGAGTTGCCGTTTCGTCGAAAACTTTGATAACTTACTTGCCCCAGCACTCCAAACGGCTTAAACTTTCTACCACTCCATGGAACGAGATAGAGATTGTTGAGCCAATCCCGTAGATAGAAGTAGCTAGACGATTCATTTCGATTCCTGTACCGTCCACGATATCTGATAACAACCTCACCTAAGTAGATTGCCTATGAGCATTACGTATTCAAAAAAGGGAACCAGATCTATTCACTTGAGTTCTTTCACCAGTGAATCTGGAAGTGACTCCGCTAAGGAAGGCTAAAACGTCTCCCTTCCTTTTCTAGCCCTAGACAAAAAAGAAGTCTACTAGAAAGGGATGTGTGAAAAAGAACGAACATAATATAGTGAAAGCAGAACCAGCGCTTAAGAAAGAGTAGGAAAGTGATCCAAGCTATCCTTCAACGTTTAGATAAAGAACGGCTTATCGCCCCGCGGCATCTGGTTAGGACACACAGCGTATTCTATTCCGAAACTGCGGGGATTCTATAACAGCATTCTGCCTTTTCGAAGACAGAGCACTCGTGGCACACACGCTTTATCCGCGAGGATTCCAAGTCTTAGAATTCATCTCGTTACAGAAGATCTCCCACACCGAACATGCATGCAACTGCTTGTCGCATACTCCTGCTACTCCGACCTACGCTTCTCACATCGCGCCCTTGGTCCTTGACGTTCTATTTTTTTTCAGGTTCTATGAGCGGAAATGGTCCTTCTTCGACATATTCATATGCCTCGAAGATCAAGAAATCCTGAGATATTCTCCACACGAACGAACGATCCGTCAGGTTCGAACTGACATAGGCGAAAAGGACCTACACCTATCTTACACCAACAGGGGCTTTGGTTACGCAGTTCGGTTAGCGGGCAGGCAGGCCGCCTTCGTACATGGGTCGTTAGACGACCATTTAAGGGAGCCTCCGGACTTTATCCTGGAGCTTGGCTCGAGCTACTTTTGCTTTCGGGAACGGATAGCTTGCGGCCCAAGTCTATCTCTCCAAAAGCAAGCCCTACGCAATTCAACCTACCAACTTTGACTCCCTCTACGCGGGGAGATCCCTAACCCTAGAAAACGAGTACTTTTCAAGAATTCCATGATACAGAATCATGGCCTTAATAAAATGTGCCCTTACTTTCGAACGTTTTCCTTATCTGAAGGAGTTTTTGAAAAACTTGAGAGCCCCCACCGCCATCGGTGGTCAATGATGCTGAATAATCGTCGAGAGTTTTCATAGTAAACTCGGCCCCTTTATTTAATATGCCGTCGGCGACTAGATCTTGTTTGTGCTGTGTCCAAAAATCTAGGTCATCTAACTGAGCCATGCGATCAATAAGATCTCTCTTCAACATTATTATGGCATCAACCTCTGCGTCATTCACTTCTCTTTTAGGGGAAAGAGTAGCAATCCGATGCGAGATCCTTTGGTGTTGATTTTTCCAAAAAGGATCCTCACATGGAGCGGCAGGCGCCGGCACGGCATGATACCGCTACCGCTCATTAAGAAAGTGTTTATTTTCCGGTTGACTGGAAGCTTCATCCTCCCGTGGTTGCCCCCCCAGGTTTGGGGCCGAAGATCCCACCTCCGGATTCATCCATTTATCTATCCACGAACCACTCCATCTCCCCTCACTGGATGGGTCAGGTGGTGATTGCTCCGGAAGCCCCTGCCCTGTCCCCACACTAAAGACTAGGGGGACTAGGGTGGTCAAATCCAGACCTACGTGGGAAAAGACGTAGATCCGGATAAAAGACCCTAATAAAGATATTCCAGAGAACAACAAAAAAAAACAAAACTATAAGTCGAAAGCCGCCCTTCTCTTTCAACAGAAAAAAATACAGTCGAAAGAGAAAGATGGAGCTGAGAAGAATGAGTACAGAGATAATAAAAAAGCTTCCGGTCATAGCGCTTCCTTCTTTTCCTAGAAAACGTCCGAAAAACCCTGCTACTCCACTACCGAGCAGAGGCAAAAATACGATAAGTAGATACATAATTTCGAGTGTGATCAGACAACCAAAAATCAGACAATGATAGAGCGGCCTGTGTTATTTTTTATTTTTAAAATCAAGGGCTGTGCACATCACATCAGCCCGTCACATCAAGGTGACAGGATTCGAACCTATGGCCCTCTGTACCCAAAACAGATGCGCTGACCAGACTGCGCTACACCTCGTCTCACCCCCCGAAGCATATATATAGCCCGATCGATGAAGACTCGAACCGAACTCGCCCATTCTTTTGGGCACAGGGACGCGAGAACCAATCCGAGTAATCAACCGCTTTTTTATAAAATCTGCCTCC
>JAUJYP020000126.1:2500-15000 GCA_030674075.2 Linum usitatissimum | reverse complement strand
CAACCTCCTTTCCTCTTTTTCTACCGGTGCTCCCACTAAAGCAATTGTGGAAACCTGATTTCAATGCTTTGGATAAGCAAGAAGTCTTACTATCACCAAGATCTTTCATGGCGAAGTGCGTACCCGAAAGGAGAGATTATCATATACTCTTTCTTTATGTGAGAAAGAAGAATATACTCGACTGAAAGGAGAGGGAAGACGGGTGTGCTGTCTCTTGGAAGACGGAGAGGGCGGGTATTCTTAGGGGGGGGATATACACATTTATGTTACTCTTTAGGGAAAGGAAAATATTCCTTTGATATTCTTATCCGTTCAGCAGCGGACCTCTGAAAAGCAAAAAAAATGTCCTCGTAAAACCAAAAAACACCATGGCCTGTCTCTCTCTACAATGAGTATAAGACTATCTTCAATATAGTCAGAGAACAAAAGTTCTACTCAGATAAAAAAAATAATAGAAATATACGTTAGAGGGAGCAACAACACGGGGGAAGGCCCAGAGAAGAGCAGGTGAGAGATCACCGCTGAACGCCCAATTTATCTTATATTACAAAATAAATCTCATGATACTTATAGTATCAGACTATAGTCTGTTGAGACTTAAACACAACAGTCTGTTGAGACTTAAAAACAAAAACCATTTGAACATTTTAAGTATGAAAGAAAATCCAACCATATATACTATTTTACCCATAAATCATCTATGCCATACACGTATGGTGTCTTCACAAAACAACAATAAGAATAATGATATAGTTGCTAGTAATACAATAATTCATTTGGAGAAGAAGGATAATGTATTGGCAAGAATGTTAGACCATAAAGAAGCTATCATCTCCCATTTAAGCTGGGCCAGCCTCTTTCTAGGGTTCCATACTTTGGGCTTTATGTTCATAATGATGTCATGCTTGCTTTTGGTACTCCGGAAAAACCAATTTGGATTGAACCTATATTTGCCCAATGGATACAATCTGCTCATGGTAAAACTTCATATGGGTTCGATATACTTTTATCTTCAACGAACGGTCCAGCGTTCAATGCGGGTCGAAGCATATGGTTGCCGGGTTGGTTAAATGCTGTTAATGAAAATAGTCATTAACTATTCTTAACAATAGGGCCCGGGGATTTCTTGGTTCATCATGCTATTGCTCTAGGTTTACATACAACTACATTGATCTTAGTAAAGGGGGCTTTAGATGCACGTGGTTCCAAGTTAATGCCATTCTTGAGAAACAATATGAAATTGAACTTAGGATAGAGCAAGCCCTGCTGGAGGACGGTTATTCGGGGGAGAGCTTGCTAAACTTAAGACACGAAATCCGCGGGCTTATATTCTATCCCAGAGGGAGCCCTTTTAGTTATAAAACTTACAAAAAGTATTTAGATATAATGACAAAGGAGGGGACGCGAAACAGCCCTGCCTATAAAAATCTTATGAGGGTTGTCTCTAAAATGGATCCTTATTTGCAATTTTTTTAGGTTTTCGAGTAAGAGGGTGGGATCCGACAAAGCGTTGTCTATCGCCGGATTCTAAGAGGAGAAAAAAAGTTCCGGACGGCTATGATGAGCCGAAAGTACCCGTTGTCGTTGGCAGGCAGCATGGGAAAGGCTTTTTTAACTAGTAATGGGATAGACGTTGCACACCCCACTAGATAATCACAGGGGCGGCTGGGCTTGGACTGGAATGGCTAATATCTCACCCAAAAGGTGGGAGGGGTGCCGAGATATATCATGATCTTCCCGTCATGGTCGACTAAAGGGAAAGTAAAAAAAGAAATATTGGTTCGAATCCAATTCATGATAGAAGTGAATAATGTCTTAATTCAAAAGAATGAACATTACGAAAAAGTCGCCAAAGACTGATAACCCCCGGATAAGCCCAGATCAATGACTTATTAATATATTTCCAACTTACTGACCTAATTAGGCGGGAACAGGAATCGAACCTGCAATCTTCAGGTCATGAGCCTGATGAGTTGACCTATTACTCTACCCCGCTTTGATTCTCTTTCTATATATTTCTACTTTCTTTCTTATGATATTAAGATAAGTGCATTGTTGCCACGCCCCCTCTCCCTTACTTACTGTCTGTGTTCGGTCTCTTGGTATCGGTATCGTCTTATGGGCTTGTCGACTGACGAACCCGAAAAAAGGGAATAGCCCTAATTAGGTTAGGGATCCCGGCGCGGAAGATCTGTCTGTCAGTCTATTGCTAATCCACTCGGATTCGGGTGAAGACTTTCAGGTAGCAGGGAGAGGAATGAAGTAGCTCGCCCGATAGGAATGAATTCGACCAATCCATAATAAAGGGTCTTCAATCCTAAACGAACGAAGAGCATATTTTTTCCCTTTTGTACGATCCGGGGATCTTTTTATACTTTTATGGGTCCATCCCATTCAAGAATAAAGAACTTGCGTTTCAACACTGCGCATAGCACCCCGAAATCGGGTTACTTTCATTCAGATAGATACATTATATACCTTAAAAACAAGGGCCATCCGGTCGTGAGTGAACGTTCAACCTTCGTTCACAGAAGAAGGAGACTAGTTGCGACAGGAAAGAGGGAAGATGGTGTTGTGCTTCTTACCTATGATGATTCCGCGCCTGGTCAAGCTTATTACTGGCGGGCGGTTCCGATCGATTGAAGTTACGGTTCAAAGCTAAACCCCGAAGCGAAGTAAGCTGAAACTTCGAGGTCATAAGCCCATCTGCGATTCCCTCACTCGCTAGCAACCAAACCAAATGGGATTCAATTCTTCGATTCCCTTCTCTTCCGGTTAGCAACTAACCGGCTCTCGTACTCGGTACTCTCTCCTCTCCCGTTGCCTAACCACCTTACCTATTCGCCCTAGACCCACCCACCAAATGGAACTCTGCCCTTTTCAACCAACTGCGGTTAGACCGAAAGTGGCAAGAGCTTCTTCAACTTGAGCGGATTCGATGCATCAAGACGCCAAGGTCTTCCTTCCACATGGTTTAATCGGAGTAATCGCGTAGACATAGAGTCCCTTTCTTTCTTAACCAAAGGGCGAAGTGAAGCTCACTATGTTCTACCCTTTCGGTCGAGCTACTACGCAGCGGAATGAGTGGAAGAAAGTGTAAAGTTCCAGAGATTGGTCATGTCATGCATTCACTTCCTATTTTTTGCATGACAAAGCCCCGAGCCGGTACAAGGGGTGGTACTCCCTGTGAGATAATTTAGCCCCAATACTATCCAATAGTTTTAGGCTGCGCGTCACATCATCTTGTGCTTTGCCAGTTCAGCGCTACCCTTCCATTAGGGCAACCTTAACTCGCTTCGTCGTCATGATCGGGAGAACTCACAATGCCCAGATCAAAGGAACGAAGTCTCACTTCCACACCGACTCAATAACGTAATCCTCTCGAAAGGGGTTCGAAAGCTTCGAATCACCGAAGAGTGAAAACATCATAAAGAGGGGTTGCTGGTTCGCGCGCTACGGCTTGATGTCTACGCGCCTTAGCACGCGCGATATCGCTTTCCTAAGCTAAGCGTTAAGCTAGCTCACTTTCTTTGGGTCACGACTGAAAGCTATTTAGTTAATGACCCGTAAGCGAAGGTCGCTTCAATCAAAAAAAGCCGGTTTATTTGGGCCAACAAGGCAAGGCCCTGAAGAGCAAAGATTTTAGATGATAGGGCAGCAGAGGCAAAGCAGGCACATCAACAAGTTTATTCGGTTAGTTAAAACTCAGAGGATGACCTGTTGACTATCTTGTTAGTCTTCCGTTAGGAATACCGAAAATCTTTCATGATAAGCGCCAAAGACTCAAAAGCTCACGCACGATCTACTGATCAAATAGCATAATCACGTTCAGGGGCAGGCTTTCCCCCCAAAGCATACTTTTGCTTGTTCGCCATAGCACAAGCTGATCACACACTGTGACGTCGAGCACTTCGGAGGAAGCGCAGTTCAAAAATTCCTCAGCGCTTAAAGCAAGATTCGGAACTTTAGTTTAGTTAAGGTCATCGTTTCATCCGCCCGTTCTCTTTCGGCAGAGGGTCTTGGTCTGTGTTGGTGATATCATGAGCTTAGCTAGGCAGAGGGCGGCTGTATGCCGGGCCATCGAAAGGGCGAAAGCGTGGAAGCGAATCTTTTTTTCCTTTTTCCACGATTTCATCTATATCGAATCTTAATATCAGAATAGCTTATATAGTCATGATTCAATTCAGGTGCACTTACTTTTGATCGATTTATCATTCATTTTTCGGATCTGATTGGAACAATGGAGAAGTAGGAAGACTTTGGCGGCGATTCATAATGGTATGACGAATATCTATGTTCCAGGACATAAAATATGAATAATGAAAGATGAGGAAGAGTATATCCTGTAGTGACCATAGCAGTTCCCCTAATCGACTACTGTTCATCATAATGAACATTCCACTTAAAAACTAAAAAAACGACTCGCCGGGCGGTTACCTTTTTTTCATATCTATATCCTCTTCTGAAAAATGAAGACTAAGACAGAAGTTTCGTGGAAAATAGAAAAGTCCTTTATCGGATTGGAACCGATGACTTACGCCTCTTTCTTATTCTTAGGGCGTTTAAAGTAAAGAGCGTGACTCTACCGCTTTAGTTAAAAGGGCCCTTTTTTTATTAAATTCAATATATATATATTTCTAATATAAATTAGAATTTAATAGTATATCATTCGTGTCTCTGTTACAAGACGGCGAAACTAAATAGTTCGAATGAAATCCAATGAGAAATAAAATAAAAAAATTTTTAGGTTTAAATATGCTCGACCGAAGGGCGATCCAGAATTGAGGTTCTTTCTCTCCTACTGTACACCGAATTTTCCTGGGATTGTAGTTCAATCGGTCAGAGCACCGCCCTGTCAAGGCGGAAGCTGCGGGTTCGAGCCCCGTCAGTCCCGACCTAGGATCCGATGAATCTTTCAATTTTCTGTGAAGAGGGGAGACAAAGAGTAGAATCTAATTACCAGCAGGAGGATCCTTCTTTCGTTTCGTATTTATCATCGGACAAATCAAGCCAAGGAAAAAAAAATGACAATAACTAGTACCGATTGATGGGGGAGAGACATATTAAGGATTCAAAGAGATACCAATAACACACCACTGGCACTCTATAGGGAAAAACACAGCGCACCGGGACAGCACCAAAGGGCAGGCACTCTATAGGGAAAGCGCTCCATGCTAGGAATGTAAGCTACCAGACCAAACGGGTGGCACGGAAAGACAGCCTGCCCAGTGCCGGAAGGTCAAGGAAGTTGGTAACCTTCAGACAGGGGAGCCGGCGACCGAAGCCCCGGTGAACGGCGGCCGTAACTATAACGGTCCTAAGGTAGCTAAAATATCTTTTCGGGTAAGTGTAGACCCGCACGAAAGGCGTAACGATCTGTGGACTGTCTCGGGGAGATTCTCGGTGAAATAGACATGTCTGTGAAGATGCACCTGGACTGATAGACCTATTTCTGCTTCACTCTTCCGGCTTAGGGCCTTTCCCGCGCTGCTTAGGCTGAAAGGAGATAAAAAACCACTCGACCAATAGGGTAAAATATGCTCTCCGCGTCAGCCCCCCTATACCACCTAAGAAGAAAGTTCGTCGGCTCGGAAGTAGAAGCTGAAGAGAAAGAGGAAGTATCGAGGGCGAAGCTACCAAGAATTCTTCTGGACCTGAATCGCGCCCCGGAGCCGGAGACTTAAACTACCACCTCATCTGGTTAACGAAATAAAAGATAGCATTAAGACCTTTGACCTAATAAAACATAAGCGCGAGGAAGAACGTGGGTTGACCCCTATTTTATTTGGCTGGAAAAAAGAATTACAAATTCAATACATAATATACAACATAGGCGATGACTTAGCCCCGCATGGGATCTACATCCCCACCTCTGACACAACGGGTCAATGGACTAATATAATAAAAGGAATTCTACAGAGCCAAAAGAAAGTCCAGAAGTGAACTTCAAACCTTATTGCTACAATTATCAGATCCTGCTGCGCGCAGATCCATCCTTGACAGGACGAAGCCTTTCTTATCTTCCTCTTCCCGTAAGCCCCTGCGCTAGGAGTTCTCATCTCATTCCGTTTCGTTTGTGGTTCACCTTCATATTTTTCGTGGTAAAGTTTCACTCATTCCCCGAATCCATCTGCACCCAGCCAAAAGATGAGAGAGAAGGGGGTCCCTGCCCCACTATCCAAGTTAGCTCCTCCATACCACCCGACAGTTTATTTTCTTTCATCAAAATCTATTCCCTAATCCACATCGCTATATCCTTAGAAGACTTGATCTTTTCCATACACCAGATCAAGATCAATGCGCGAGAGACTAAATTATACTTAGCGATTTATTCCAATGCTAAAAACCGGGCTTACTAGTAAATCTACTACTCACACTTATGGCATAAGCCATGTCCGGGCGAGTGCACGTCATTGCATACATGAGGTTTCCAACCACAAAGGCATCCGGGAATTCACCTATCCTTTCTTTATATTCTGCATTTATTTTACACATCTCGGAAGAGAGTCACAAGGATCGAAAGGACTACTAACCGCTTTATGATCATACGCATCATGGTGCTTTATAAGATAATATATCTAAGATTGGAGGGCTTTATGGTTTTATTTTTTCTATCCCTTCAAATCGGGATTCCTAGAATAACATCGGCTTCGAACTCAAAGTGTTCACTTTTCATAGGGCATGTTTCCTGATTCACTTGCTATGGCATTCCCACCTCTCATTATTATTACTTTTTCAATATGACACCCGAAGGACCCACCACCCTTCTTTCCTGCTTTACCCTGCCCGACTACTTCATTGCGATGAAAATGGTCCCCACTGGAATATGGAAGTGGGAGAATGCTCATATGAGAACATACGGCCAGCCTTTGTTGCCTGGTCTTTTCCTTGTTTTGTTAATGCCTTTCTCCAAACAGCATCCGCGTAATCAAGGATCTGAATCCACTGAAGCATCAAAATCCGTATCCCTATCCCCTTCCTCAAAAAGGGAATGACGGGAAAGCTCTTTTCTCAATCGACTGGCCGAATAGATCGACCACCTTCCGCGCCTACCTCTCTTGGTTGCCTGCTTTTAGGGCTAGCCACACCAACCCGTCTTCTCTTGCCCGCTTGTCGGGAACGGAACTGAGCTTCTCACTAACAGAATCGTAAGCTTCATTTCATCAAACGAGACTCGGAAAGAGTAGCGTTAAAGAGGACTGGGGAGCTCTCGAAGTCTCCGATCTCACAGATGGTTAGGCTGAAATTCCTTCGCTTGTTCAGAAGCATGGGCGGTGGTCGGATGAAAAGAATGTCCCTCCCCAGGTCCCTGGTAAGGGGTAGAAATTGCAAGCAGCCTACTTGCCTTCGGGCGAGCATATTCTAACCTCTCGCATTCAATCCTTTTCTCTCACGGAAACTCTTACCTACTCCTATGTGAAAGATATACGCTTTGCTTTGTATTAATCTTTTGCCTGCTTTTTGGGATTTGGTACGTGGTGGAGTATTGCTCCCGGCGCCCTTCTAAAACATACGGATACCCGTTGTTTAGTAAATTAGGACCTCTTACGCCTTTCTTGCCCTTGTTAATGGCCTTGCCCTTTCGTGCAATTCAGACTTCCTAAATGTCCTTGTCCTAATAGTTGCGAGATTCCATATAGTAAAAGTATCCCTAGCTTGAACTTCGATCCCTTACAGATCCAGCCCCATAACAAGATTTTTTTTTCTTTTCGATTATGCTAGGGGCAGTCTTGCTAAGTCTAGCACTCTCAGAAAGTGTTTCTGGCTCGTTAGTTAGTTAGACTTAGGGCAAGTTCCACTGCCTAATTGTTATATCTTTTTTACTTATGACTGCGACTTGGTATTTCCATTGGTGTGATTTAGTCGGGGTTGTATTTGGAATTGAAGCAGGGCCTCAACCCAAAAGAAAAGGCCAGCAAACTACTGCGTTCCTCAGACGTCTCTCTCCATCTCTTTTCTTTGCTTGTAGGAACGAGTAAGCTTAGTTAGGGTACGAGGAAGGGGCTTGTCTATCGAATACTCTCTTGTTTTGTTTATGGAGTAGTTCTCTATTCTCTTTTTATCGATCGTGCAGGAATCCCCACCTCTATATAAACTATTTGATCCAATCATTACCATTCCCAGCTTCCCTTCCTTTTTTTCTGCCGGTGACTTTATCAGGGCGTAGCAGGAGAAGAAAGAAGGCATCAGTCTCGTCGTTAAACTCATGGTTTTCACCATTGCAATCACATCTATCATCATAATAGGTTCTAAAGTCAAAGGAGAATAAAAAGTAAATTTTTACTTTTTATTTTTTTTTTAATTGAAGAAAAGCGAGTATTAAGAATGAATACACCCGATATTTTTTTTTTAGCGAATTCGTAGTTTTCTAAACAAAAGTACTCTCACTTATTATACGATACCACTGGGAATTGGATGCTTCCTCAACACTTCTTCTATCCCAGCCAATGAGTGCGCAAGAGCTGATAGGCCAATAATTGAATCAATTGCAGCGCTTACTGTAAGAAGAAGACCGGTTACAAGAAGAGATGCAGCGACAAAGGCTGCAGGCTAAGCTAAGGATTCGGCAGGCGAGACAGATATTGAATTAAGAAAGAACTAAGCCTCATCTGATTCAGATAAGGAAAGAACGGACTGACGTCATAGAATGGAAACCGTAAGTAAGGCTCCCTGCGCCGCCTCTGACGGCATGAGCGATAGCTCATGACTGCTATATGGATCTCTCTATGTAGCAATCCGGACCGTATTGAAAAGGTTCCTGTGGAGGCCTAAGCTCTAATGCCGCAACCCAAAAGGCCCTCACTGGTTGACGCGGAAGGCCAGCGTTTCTGGGAATAGCTGATGGAAGGGTTTGTTGGGGCATGAGAAAAAAAAGTCTTTGGGTTCCGGGGGGAGTATGGTCGCAAGGCTGAAACTCCAAAAAACTAGCTATACTTCCTCAATCCAGGAAAACCAGAGCAAAAGTATCATTTCCCTTCCTCTTCCAAATGCTGCAAAGGCCTCTCTCTTGGGTTTAACTACCGGTTGGGTTAAGTCAATGGACTCAACCACCAATCCATTTGAGTTGTCTCACCTATTTCCTGGAAGACTAAAAAGCAAACTCTTGATAATTAGTAATAGTAGAAGCTCAGGGGGGACAAAGGTCTCGGTGAATTGGATCGTGAGTGCCCCGAATTTTGGCGAAAGCACAAGGATAGACTTATTCGGGATTCCTATCTCTGGAAGTATCCCGAATAGCCATCCAGTAGAGAGCGGGAGGAAGAAACCTAAGAGAAAACACTCTTCTCTTCGACAGGATAGCAGGTTCAGATCCAAAAAAGCTTTGGTATTCTCCGCCCGCGGGAGTAGATTGACCCAGCTATTGCTGCTGCGATTGCCCGAAACTCACTCACACGATCAGTGGAAACTTCCAGGAAAAAAGTAGCCATCCGTACTATAATAGAATAGAGTCCCCCCCTTCCTATGGGTTCCCCCACCGACCCAGTGATACACCAACCGCGCTCCTTTCTTTTCTCCGATCATAAAGTCCCCAGATCTCTTTCTTTGTCTTTCCTCCCCCCCCCTGAATAAGTAAGGCCCCGTTCTTTCTAATTAAAAAAAGAAAAAAAAAGGGGGAGACCGTTTGAAGTGTCGAAGGCCTATGCTAAAGTAAGAAAGAAAGTACATTAAGGTTACGAAGTCACTTAGCCGAACTAGAAAGAAAGGGACGCTATGGTTAAGAAAAGCTCAGGTTATGAAATCGCTTAGCCGTTAATTAATTAAGTAGTAGTGAAGCGTCAGTACGGAGTTGCGTCAGCTGTAGATATAGACTAGGCTAAGGGACGGACTTCATCTCTTCTATTCTCTTTACTTACACCTTACACTTCCGCTGAGTCTAACGAGGCTCGGGTGCGGAGCCTTCCACTGTGGACCGAGACTACGCAAAGGTAGAACACCATAGAAACTTCGCTTACTTTATCATAAACCTTGATTTCGCTACGCTCAATAAGAATCCAGAATAGCAGAAATCGGTTCGTGTTCCGCTTCCAAAGTAAGTCGTCTTTGTTCAAGTGTGAACTGCAGACGACTCTCCAGTGATTAAAATCCTTCTTTCTTTACTTCTGGGTCAACCCAACCCGAATGGGAAGAAGAGGGTCAGCCAAACAGCGGGCTGCTACTTTTTTTACATTTTCTGAGGCAGACCAATTAGGCAGGCATTTCAAAAAAAGGGAAGGGAACTTCTCGCCGAAGGGGGCAGGCAGTAGGAATGAAGGAGGCGGGAAGCTACCGCTTCTAGAATGCAAGCTTATCCTTTACTTTTTTTTAGCCCGCTATTGAAAAAAAAAGGTTTATGGATGAAGTAATCGGAGTGACAAATGGTTACGGTTGCGGAAACCAGAGAAAGTAGGTTACCTTTTGAATCAAAGTAGCGACAAGCCGAGTACTACGACTACAGGGGGTAGGGGCGGATGTAGCCAAGTGGATCAAGGCAGTGGATTGTGAATCCACCATGCGCGGGTTCAATCCCCGTCGTTCGCCCATCAATAAATGGACCATTTGTTTCGGAGACAGAAGACAAACCAAAAATTCTTTTTTTTAGTCATTCCCACCATTGATTGGAATTTTTATTGTGATAAACCGTGATTTGCTATAACAGCGTGATTCTATAAGCTAAGCAGATGAGGAAATTCAACAAAGCTTTACTCGCCTTTCGCTGCCTTCTAAATAGAATAAGTCCGCCGTCACCCCCACTGGCAGTATGCTATGGGAAATGCAACTCCTGCTACTAGGCTAGCTCGTTAGGGCTATGTGATTTTAGATGGTTCGATAGAGGGAGCGACTACTATATATTATACCCTGTAAAGGGTACTTGTCCGTAATCAAAGTCTCAGTCCGCGACATGCTCTGGACACTGACGAATAATAGGACATTATTTTCGGGGGTCTCTCGGGTGCCTTCCGTGAGGAAGGGATTAACTAGCTGCTACTGATCCTGGCCTAGCAAGCAGCATGAAAGAAGAGACTTAATTCGACGAGATAGAGGTGGCCTTATCCTGCACCGATCCGAAACCAAGATCAATGGCAGGTAGAGATCCCATCCCCTATCATTCTTTCTTGCCCCTACATCAGGAAGAAGTGGTTGTCTTAGTTATTTCAAAAATTGGCGGATCCGAGAACAGAAGGCAATGAATATGGTCTTTCTTTTGGGCCCTATGAGTTAGATTCAATAATTACTGTGAAAGAGAATGCCACTATCATGCTCGCTTGGATGGGACATTTCCCCAGTTAACTCTATTTTCAGATCAACACCGGTAGTCTGCTAGCGCTAAAACTAGGCCTTCCGTTCTCCGATTCAAGCTGCCCTTTCTTATGGTATAGAGCTGGGAATGTTCTCTTCTTTTTTCTTCCTTTGATACGTCTCCAGACGCGGTTCTACGTCCACTAGATGTATGTGAATAAGATCCACTTATAACTAATAAAGCCGGAAATAGTTTAAAATCCCGTTGATGAACCAGTTTAGGATAGTTACCCAGAACGTATTGAAGCTTACCTTATTAGAGAAAAGGAAAGGGGCGTAGCGGTAAGAAAGGAAAGAAGAGCCTATGACTCCATATTTAGATTCAATGGTTGAATCTAACAACACATACTCGAAATAGTTGTTCGTTCCTCTTCAATGGAAAGTTCTTACTCTAAGGCAGCACTCTTTATGGGTTTATCGCATGCCCGACCCCTAGGACCAATTAAAGTGAATGAAGGAGATCTGAAGTTCGACGCAGAGCTTATTTGAATTTAAGGCAAAGAACTGTTCTCGGGGAGGACTCTTTCTTTTTATGGGAACTACATATGCCATTTGAAGACGGGGAGACCTGGTTTTTCAAAAGATAGAAGAGCACCCTTTCCCCCCATTTTGGAGAGAGGATAGCAGCATTTGCCAGCTAAAGAGGTGTTCGTTGGTCTTCCCTTTTTAAGAGCCATCGGTGAATTAACTGCTTCAGGTTTTCATATAATAACCTACTTTACGAAGATCTATTCCTTCCCTTCGGGGTCGCAGTCAAGGTAGGGACATGACTAGTGAAAGCAATCTGGGAGTAAAGCATGATGCATTCTTCCTCAATATCAAGTTCACCAACTACAGTGATAATGGTTCCGTTCATGGGAGACTTTCAACTGATATGATATGAGGATACCACAACCAAAACCACACCCGTAAGCTCTAAAGACGGCAGCATCACAATTAAGCTTCACCACACCAGAAGGAGGGGGGAGCCAGGGGGAAACCGGACAAGGCACAAGTGGTAACTGATCCTGAGCATGAGCTGCTCGATAATCCTCCAAAAGCTTCAAAGCACAACCAACCGTTTCACCCACAGACATCATCCGAGACTGGAATATATACTGATTGCGACGAAACCACAAAGCCCAAAGCAGCATTGCCCATACCTCTAAATGATCAACAGGGAGAACATCATGAAGCCATGAAAACCACGATATAGGGTCTTGGGCCACCAGACCACGCACACG
>JAUJYP020000125.1:55000-57500 GCA_030674075.2 Linum usitatissimum | reverse complement strand
ACACCCGTGCACAAAAATGCGAGATAATGCGCACCAGGGGCACACCCGTGCGCAAAAATGCGAGAAAATGCGCACTGGGGGCACACCCGTGCGCAAAAATGCGCGAAAATGCGCGCCAGGGGCACCCATATGCGCAAAAATGCGCGAAAATGCGCGCCAGGGTGCACGCCCATGCGCAAAAATGCGAGAAAATGCGCACCACAGTGCGATTTTGGCACACCCTTGCGCAAAAATGCGAGAAAATGCGCACCAGGAGCACACATATGCGCGAAAATGCGCGCCAGGGTGCGCACCCATGCGCAAAAACGCGAGAAAATGCGAGAAAATGCGCGCCAGGGTGCGATTTTGGCACACCCTTGCGCAAAAATTCGAGAAAATGCGCTCCAGGGGCACACATATGCGCAAAAATGCGCGAAAATGCGCACCAGGGTGCACACCCGTGCGAGAAAATGCACACCCATGCGCAAAAATGCGAGACAATGCGCACCAGGGGCACACCCTTGCGCAAAAATTCGAGAAAATGCGCACCAGGGGCACACATATGCGCAAAAATGCGCGAAAATGCGCACCAGGGTGCACACCCTTGCGAGAAAATGCACACCCATGCGCAAAAATGCGAGAAAATGCGCACCAGGGGGCACACCCATGCGCAAAAATGCGAGAAAATGCGCACCAGGGGCACACATATGCGCAAAAATGCGCGAAAATGCGCACCAGGGTGCACACCCGTGCGAGAAAATGCGAGAAAATGCGCACCAGGGGCACACCCATGCGCAAAAATGCGAGAAAATGCGCACCAGGGTGCGATTTTGGCACACCCTTGCGCAAAAATGCGCGAAAATGCGCAGCAGGGTGCACACCCGTGCACAAAAATGCGAGATAATGCGCACCAGGGGCACACCCGTGCGCAAAAATGCGAGAAAATGCGCACTGGGGGCACATCCGTGCGCAAAAATGCGAGAAAATGCGCGCCAGGGGCACCCATATGCGCAAAAATGCGCGAAAATGCGCGCCAGGGTGCACGCCCATGCGCAAAAATGCGAGAAAATGCGCACCACAGTGCGATTTTGGCACACCCTTGCGCAAAAATGCGAGAAAATGCGCACCAGGAGCACACATATGCGCGAAAATGCGCGCCAGGGTGCACACCCATGCGCAAAAACGCGAGAAAATGCGAGAAAATGCGCGCCAGGGTGCGATTTTGGCACACCCTTGCGCAAAAATTCGAGAAAATGCGCTCCAGGGGCACACATATGCGCAAAAATGCGCGAAAATGCGCACCAGGGTGCACACCCGTGCGAGAAAATGCACACCCATGCGCAAAAATGCGAGACAATGCGCACCAGGGGCACACCCTTGCGCAAAAATTCGAGAAAATGCGCACCAGGGGCACACATATGCGCAAAAATGCGCGAAAATGCGCACCAGGGTGCACACCCTTGCGAGAAAATGCACACCCATGCGCAAAAATGCGAGAAAATGCGCACCAGGGGGCACACCCATGCGCAAAAATGCGAGAAAATGCGCACCAGGGGCACACATATGCGCAAAAATGCGCGAAAATGCGCACCAGGGTGCACACCCGTGCGAGAAAATGCGAGAAAATGCGCACCAGGGGCACACCCATGCGCAAAAATGCGAGAAAATGCGCACCAGGGTGCGATTTTGGCACACCCTTGCGCAAAAATGCGCGAAAATGCGCAGCAGGGTGCACACCCGTGCACAAAAATGCGAGATAATGCGCACCAGGGGCACACCCGTGCGCAAAAATGCGAGAAAATGCGCACTGGGGGCACACCCGTGCGCAAAAATGCGCGAAAATGCGCGCCAGGGGCACCCATATGCGCAAAAATGCGCGAAAATGCGCGCCAGGGTGCACGCCCATGCGCAAAAATGCGAGAAAATGCGCACCACAGTGCGATTTTGGCACACCCTTGCGCAAAAATGCGAGAAAATGCGCACCAGGAGCACACATATGCGCGAAAATGCGCGCCAGGGTGCGCACCCATGCGCAAAAACGCGAGAAAATGCGAGAAAATGCGCGCCAGGGTGCGATTTTGGCACACCCTTGCGCAAAAATTCGAGAAAATGCGCTCCAGGGGCACACATATGCGCAAAAATGCGCGAAAATGCGCACCAGGGTGCACACCCGTGCGAGAAAATGCACACCCATGCGCAAAAATGCGAGACAATGCGCACCAGGGGCACACCCTTGCGCAAAAATTCGAGAAAATGCGCACCAGGGGCACACATATGCGCAAAAATGCGCGAAAATGCGCACCAGGGTGCACACCCTTGCGAGAAAATGCACACCCATGCGCAAAAATGCGAGAAAATGCGCACCAGGGGGCACACCCATGCGCAAAAATGCGAGAAAATGCGCACCAGGGGCACACATATGCGCAAAAATGCGCGAAAATGCGCACCAGGGTGCACACCCGTGCGAGAAAATGCGAGAAAATGCGCACCAGGGGCACACCCATGCGCAAAAATGCGAGAA
>JAUJYP020000125.1:0-2500 GCA_030674075.2 Linum usitatissimum | reverse complement strand
AAGGATTGGTTCGAGGGCCGGGCCCGGGGGTCCCGGTCCCGAACCCGTCGGCTGCCGGCGGAATACGCTCGAGCCGCTCCCGCGGCGAGAGCGGGTCGCCGCGTGCCGACCGGGGGACGGGCTGGGAACGGTCCCTTCACTAGGGGCCTTCCCCGCCCGTCGAACAACGCGCTAAAAACGTAACCGGTACCTGCGACAAGGGGAATCCGACCAGTTTAATTAAAACAAAACCCACAGCGATGGTCCTCGCGGATGCTCACGCAACGTGATTTCTCGCCCTGCGTTCCAATGTCAAAGTGAAGAAATTCAACCAAGCTGCGGGGAAACTAGCGGGAGTAACTAAGGACTCTCTTAAGGTAGCCAAATGCCTCGTCATCTAATTAGTGACGCGCATGAATGGATTAACGAGATTCCCACCGTCCTCGTCTACTATCCGGCCGAAACCATGACCAAGGGAACGGGCTTGGCAGCCGGGAAAGAAGACTGTTGAGCTTGACTCTAGTCCGACTTTGTGAAATGACTCGAGAGGTGTAGTATAAGTGGGAGCTCCCGCAAAATTGAAATACCAATTACTTTTAACGTTATTTTACTTATTCCGTGAATCGAGGCGGGCACTCGCCCTCCCGTTGGACCAAAGGCCGTTTCGGCGGGCCGATCCGGCGGAAGACATTGTCGCTGGGAGTTTGGTCAGGCTGCACATCTGCTAAAAAAAAAAAAAAAAAAAAAAAAAAAAAAAAAAAAAAAAAAAAAAGATAACGCAGGTGTCCTAAGATGAGCTCAACGAGAATGCGTAATCTCGTGTGGAACAAAAGGGTAAAAGCTCGTTTGATTCTCGATTTCCGACGAATACGAACCGTGAAAGCGTGGCCTATCGATCCTTTAGGATCCTTCGGAATTTGAAGCTAGAGGTGTCGAAAAGTTACCACAATGGATAACCGGCTCTGGCGCCCAAGCGTTCATAGCGACGTTGTTTTTTGATCCTTCGATGTCGGCTCTTCCTATCATTGTGAAGCGAAACCACCAAGTGTTGGATTGTTCACCCACCAATAGGGATACGTGAGTCAAGTTTAGACCGTCGTGAGACAAAGTTAGTTATACCCCAACGATGACCGCGTCGCGACGTTAATCCAACCTAGTACGAGAGGAACCGTTGATTCGCACAATTGGTCATCGCGCTTGGTTGAAAAGCCAAGTGGCGCGAAGCTACCGTGCGCTGGATTATGACCGAACGCCTCTAAAAAGTCGTAATCCGATTCTGCACCGACGTTCGTGTCCGTCGCCCGATTGCCGACCAGCCAGCAGGACCATCCGGCCCCCAAAGGCACGTGTCGTTGGCCAAGTCCGTTGAGCCCAAGAGTCCATCGGGACCGCCTTGAAGTTTAATTTCCACCGAAGCAAATGGATAGAATCATTTTCATGACGACTTAAATACGCGACGGGATATTGTAAGTGGCAAGAGGGCCTCGTCGCCACGATCCACCGAGATTCACCCCCCATGTCGCTTCGATTCGTCCCTCCTGCCGGGGAGGCCGCAGCCGCCTCGAAAGACTTAGATTTTCGAAAATTTTTTAAACCAAATCGTCCGTCATGGTGCCATAAAAGGCCCTCAAATCGAATCGCATCTTCGATAAGTCCATCATGTAGTTTATCGTGTGTTTAAAAAATATTTCGCGGCCGAAAAACGTAAATGTGTCCGGTTGAGGGTGCAAACGACCTAATTTCACGACGAAAATCTTACTACAAACCGCCTTCGGCAGCTTGTCCATGTGTAGATCTCGAAAAGTTATGCGATTTCAAGATAAAAATCGCCTCAATCGGATAACCGAGCACAAAGTTATGGTCGTTCAAAGTTCTCGACCTCAACTAAGGGCGTGGGTCGCGTTTTCTCAACATTGGACTCACCTCGTTTCGAATCGAGCGCGTTCCTCTCGAAAAGTTAGGCGAAATCAAAGAAAAAATCGCCTCGTTCCGACAACCGAGCCCAAAGCTGTGAGCAGTTTCCTGGAGGAAGGTGTGAAAAAGCACCCGAGTTCGCACTCCGAGGTGCGAAAATGCGCGCCTTGGCACACACTGGGGTGCGATTTTGGCACACCCGATGCGAGAAAATGCGAGAAAATGCGCACCGGGGGCACATCCGTGGCGCAAAAATGCGAGAAAATGCGCGCCAGGGGCACCCATATGCGCAAAAATGCGCGAAAATGCGCGCCAGGGTGCACGCCCATGCGCAAAAATGCGAGAAAATGCGCACCTCAATGCGAAAATATTTGGCACACCCTTGCGCAAAAATGCGAGAAAATGCGCACCAGGAGCACACATATGCGCGAAAATGCGCGCCAGGGTGCACACCCCATGCGCAAAAACGCGAGAAAATGCGAGAAAATGCGCGCTAGGTGCGATTTTGGCAATACCCTTGCGCAAAAATTCGAGAAAATGCGCTCCAGGGGCACACATATGCGCAAAAATGCGCGAAAATGCGCACCAGGGTGCACACCCGTGCGAG